>JAJPUD010020979.1:0-23797 GCA_023553655.1 Myrmecobius fasciatus | reverse complement strand
TTTTTTTTTTTTTTTTTTTTTTTTTTTTACATAACTTGTGTAGATCAATGGGTTTTTTATTTAGTCGTTAGCTTCCTTCAGCCAGAAAATATTTACATTATATTGCAGAAATAATACCATTCCGTTGGAAAAAGAGTAAACATCAAAAATAGTTCTGCCTCTATGAGTTAAGTACAAACTAAATATTAGTACAGGATCAAAGTCTAGATAATTGAACCCCTTCTTTCAGAAGCCTGCTGCTTATTGTCACTTCCATGATCAGTTCTGGTGGTACACTGTTTGATCCTGTTCCCATGAGTTTTTAGGATCACTTCTCTCATCATAAGTATTAAATCTGTCCCATTAAGCGACAACGAGAAGAGCAAGTGACTTTTAAAATGAGCTTTTCCCCTTAGTTTCACATGGCCAGACTTTCTCATAGCAAGGTGATTTAGAGTTAGGAGACCACTGAGCTCATAATCTAACTTTCTTCTGAATCCACTATTAGTGGAGACTGTTTAAGAGGATGTCAGCCTATCAGGAGCTGTTTTACTTCTCTGGATTTTGTGGATTGATCTTATTGATCTACCTAATCCTTCAAAAAGCTGGTCATCTCTACTTAGAAGGATGTTTTAAAGGAAATAATGAGCAAAAGTTGTTACATAGAGTAGCAGAGACTACAAGCTACAAATCAGAAGACAACCTTAATTTTTGAAAATGTGAAAAGACCTATTGGTTAATTATGGATAATTCTATTCAGTCCCATTTCAGTTGTTGTCAGTAGCATTATCACATGCAAAAAACAATGGAAGTATTACTACCCTTTCTTTCACAGAGAGAAAGTAGTAAGAATGGGAATAGGTGGTTTTAATGCTTAAAGGAAAGAGACAAAGCTACTCTTGGTCCTGCCCTCCCAACTGGAGAGAATCTGTGGGAGAATACTTACAGGTGGGGCAGCTAGGTGGCGCAGTGGTTAGAGCACCAGCCCTGAAGTCAGGAGGACCTGAGTTCAAATCTGGTCTCAGACACTTAACATTCCCTAGCTGTGTGACCCTGGGCAAGTCACTTAACCCCAATTGCCTCAGCAAAAAGCAAAAAAAAAAAAAAAAAAAGAAAGAAAAGAGAATACTTACAGGTTTATTATAATCTGAAAGATGCCTTTGATCAAAACTCATTGACTTTATGAAGAAAGAAAGGTCTAACTATTGCCTCTAGTAAGAAAAAGGAGGGTATTTTTTGTTTGTTTGTTTGTTTTTATCTTTAGAGTCTTTATTTGCCCTTAGGAGTGAGGCTAAGCTCTAGAGTCTGTACTAGTTTCCTGACAAATTCCAGGCAAAGCCAGATTTACTATTATTTTTTTAAGTAGCATTTTATTTTTCCGGTTTTCCAATACTTTTCAACATTCACCTTTGTGAAATATTGTGTTTCAAGTTTTTCTCCCTCCCTTCCTTAAAGTCCCCCTTTCCCAAGACAGCAGTCAGTCCAATATAGGTTAAGCATGTACAGTTCTTCTAAAAAAATCTCCATATTCATCATACTGTGCAAGAAAAATCAGATCGGAAGTTTTAAAAAAAAATACCAAGCAAATAAACAACAGCAAAAAAATGAAAATATTATGCTTTGATCCACAAAAAGTTTCCATAGTTCTCTCTCTCTGAATGCAGATGATTCTATTACGAGTCTATTAGGATTGCCTTGAAATCACATTGTTGAAAAGAGCCAAATCCATCACAGTTGACCATCACATAATCTTGTTCTGTGAACAGTGTTCTCTTGGTTCTGCTCACTTCACTTAGCATCAATTCATGCAAGTCTTTCCAGAAGGCCAGGTTATTGTTGCAATCAATAATAGTCCAATATGTGACAACCTTTCAGAAACTGAATGAAATTAGCTGCCCTCAGATGCTCTAGGAGAACAGAGACAAACATATTACTGCTGTTGAAACAGGATTTTTAAAAATTATTACTCTTTGAAAATAGTGGAGAAGCTTTCTTCTAGTGAGTAGAAGTCTCAAGGCTTTGGCAGCTTTGATCAGCTGGTAAGAAGTTCAGTCATTCAGG
The DNA here is from genome assembly GCA_023553655.1 of Myrmecobius fasciatus. Lineage (NCBI taxonomy): Eukaryota > Metazoa > Chordata > Mammalia > Dasyuromorphia > Myrmecobiidae > Myrmecobius > Myrmecobius fasciatus. The sequence continues at coordinate 21,757 of JAJPUD010020979.1, read as the reverse complement.
TGCCAAATCAGGAAGCAGTGTCATAAAGAGATAGAAACCATAGAAATCTATTTACTTGTTCCTAAGCTTCCAACTATTTTAGGAAGGTGGGGTTAAACTGAGAGAGTCTTCCCCTATCTTTAAACCCGTATCTCCAGATTTTAGTTTTATACAATGAGAGACAAGAATACCCTCCTTCAGCTGCTCACTGTTCTTATAAGTTCTCCAGCCCTTTCATATTGTTATGGGTAAGTAGAGTCTATGATGTAGTCATATGTTCATATATTAACTTTTTTCTTTTTTCTTTTCTTTCTTTTTTTTTTTTTTTTTTTTTTTTGTATTTTGGGTTTTTACAATCTGTCTTGAATACTCTTTAAGAATCAGAAATGCAGGTTCCCCCAATTAGGGACCATATGAAAAAGTTACATTCTCCCAGGCATTCCTACTGCATACTGTTTACTTTGAACCATTCTTCTGAGTCACCAAAGAGAGTAGATTCCCCTTAAATGTTCCTCTCTGGACTTCCCCAGAAGGAATCCTATCCTCAACTAGGGATGGAAAAATAACCCATCCTTTTCTCATTTTGTCCTCAGGGGCCAATGAGGTACTTCTGGTGATTGGGGGGTTCGGCAGCCAGCAGTCCCCCATCGACGTGGTAGAGAAGTATGATCCCAAGACTCAGGAATGGAGCTTTTTGCCAGTAAGAAGTAGTAAAAAATGCCTGAGCAGAGAATTTCAGGGTTTTTTTTGGTTTTTTGGTTTTTTTTCAGAATTTTTTTAAAATGGCAATAAATTGCATTATTTCTCCAAGATAGCCTATAAGGACAATCTCAGCTTTTCTTCAAGTTCTAAATCATAGGTATGCTAAAAAGATCTGAGTGCTTCTGACAGTATGGGGTCTTGGTACAGTCTCATAATATTGGAGTCTGCAGACAAGTCTCTGAACTATTCTCTTGGTGATCACAATTATCTTCCTTCCCCTCCCCCTCCATGAAATAGAATCTCAGAGCTGGGGAGGAGGAGAGGGACTTCATAGGACTTCTTAAATGGGCTTATATGATCTTGGCTATGATTTAAGCAATAATGTGGCCAAAATACTTTTCAAAATCCAATCAAGAAAATTGGTGTCATATTCCCCCAGGTCCTATTAGATTACAAATAAAGAGGAAGGAGACTGGATGGTAACAAGACATTAAATGAAGTACCTAATAAGATATGTAGAAGTGATGAGTCTTCCAAAAAGACCTTAATGGAGGCATGGAAATCATATATGCAAGAAAGCTCATAAGAGAAGGTAGTACTAACTCTCAGCAGAGGTTGGGAGAAAGCATACATAGGATAGCAAAGGATAGCACCCATGATTTTTCTTTCATAAGCATTTAGTAGAGGTCTTTGAATCCAATCCCTATTTGGTATTTGTTCTCTTCACATATTATAGAGCATCACTCGGAAAAGGCGTTATGTGGCCACAGTATCCCTACATGACAGAATCTATGTGATTGGTGGCTATGATGGCCGCTCACGCCTCAGCTCAGTGGAGTGCCTGGACTATACAGCTGATGAGGATGGAGTCTGGTATTCTGTGGCCCCCATGAATGTCCGACGAGGTCTGGCAGGTGCCACTACTCTGGGAGGTAGGCATGTTTTAGGATAATAAACACATTGTTCCTTGATGAGTACTTGGAGATTGTAACATTCTTATTGTTAGGCATAGGAGTGAAACTGGGAGAAATAAAAGACAGTGACAAGACCAAAATTGCATCTGTTCACTATAGCCCCTTTAGTATAAATGAAGTTTTGTACCAAGTTATAATGGCTAAGAGATGGGTAATGAAGCCTCCAAGTCTTAGCTGCAAAATCAGGATTAAAAACTATTTTAATCTTCCTTTTTCCTTCAATTGTCATAGAGCATTCTTAATGTACCTTACTCTCAAGTGATTGACTAAAATCCCTTATCTATAGATCTTTATAACCTTACAGAAACATTTACCATAAACCTTCCAGCATTGATAGGAGAAAAGAAGTGTTAGAAATCTTTGAGGAAGCCAAGTGGCACTAGTGAATAAAATGCTGGACCTTGAAGTCAAGAAGACCTAAGTTACAGTATGGTCTCAGACCCTGTCTATGTGACCCTGAACAAGTCACTACTTTATCTATAAAATTAGGGTAAAAGTAGCCCCTACTCACTCTTGAGGTTCATATAAAATAATATTTGTAAAGAGCTCTTCAATCCTTAAAGTTGCTCTTCTTATCATTTGTGTACTGTAAGCAGATATGATCTATGTTTCTGGTGGCTTTGATGGGAGCAGGCGCCACACCAGTATGGAGAGATATGACCCAAACATCGACCAGTGGAGCATGTTGGGAGATATGCAGACAGCGCGGGAAGGTGCCGGACTAGTGGTGGCCAATGGGGTGATCTACTGCCTTGGTACTTAGACTGAGACTTAGAGATGGGGGGAGTTCTGTTTCAGACACTGGGTTTTTTTTTTTTTTTTGCATATAAATTCTTTTTCACCAAAATACAGACTAGTCTGTACTGGATATCTACCAATTGGCCTGCTGCTTTCAAAAATAGATTACTACTTCCTAATAACTAAGATTGATTTAGTTTCTAAGAATATGGTAGAGTCAGTATTTTATATAAGATGTATATAACTATGATAGGACAACTGAAAACAACTGGAGAAATAAAAACATTCATTGTGAGAACCACCAAAATGGTCCTGTTTTGCATTCTAGGAGGATATGATGGACTGAATATCTTGAATTCGGTTGAGAAGTATGATCCCCACACAGGACACTGGACTAATGTTACACCAATGGCTACTAAACGTTCAGGTGAGAAAAGGTCACATTTGAGTTAGAAAAGATAACAGTGCTGATGGGCTAATTTTAAGTTACTGTATAGTAGTAGTAAAACACCTTTAACCCACCAGAAATCTTGAATCATGATTCTAACACTTGCTTTTGTGTAAAGTATGTATACAAAATCATTTCTTTTTGCCCATTTCCCCATATAAGTAGCATTTGTTATGAAGTGGACTTCAGTCTCCAGTTATCTGATAGGATGCTGCAGACAGTAGCTTAGCTTACCATCCCTGAGTGAACACTTTTTAGAAGTAGGGTAGTTGGGAACAAAGGAAAAGAGAAAGTATTTTCAATGATGTTCTAAATCTTTAAGTGCTTATTATATATCAGACATATGCTAAGCCAGGCATAAAAAGAAAAAGCAAAAACTGTCTTTTCTCTTCATGATTTCTTCATGATATTCTCCTCACTTTCGTGCTTTTTTCTATTGAGAAGGAAGTGAAATATTGAATCAGGTTTGATCTAGAAGAAATTGGGGGGGGAAGAAGAGAAATAAAGCCAATTGATTTCCAATTTTTTCCATCTCAGCCTCTGCCCAAAGGTAGGGATTGGATATTCTAAGACTATTTTGTTCTGTATCTGCATTCCTAGTTGTCCCAAGTTGTAATAGCTATGAGGAATGAGGAGTCAGGGATGTTAAGGTTCTATGATTTAGTTAGAACAGAATCCTAAATTCGGTAATACTTATTTGGTATTTTTTCTTTTTCCACAGGTGCAGGAGTAGCACTGCTTAATGATCATATTTATGTTGTGGGAGGGTTTGATGGTACTGCACACCTCTCTTCTGTGGAAGCTTATAATATCCGAACTGACTCCTGGACTACAGTTACCAGTATGACCACCCCACGATGCTATGTCGGGGCCACAGTACTTCGGGGGAGGCTCTATGCTATTGCAGGGTGAGGATTCAGGAACTAGGCAGGACTCGTTATATGTCAAAGGGCAAGACTCTGTGGGATCCAATCTTGATTTTTGAAAGAGGGAAGGTTTAGGAGTGGGACAAATAATATTTTATTATTGAACATTGTTTCATCAAGGGAAGGAGCAGAGCTTTTAATGCTCTCTTTTGCTTTTTCCCCCCCAGCTATGATGGGAACTCCCTACTGAGTAGCATTGAGTGCTATGACCCCATCATCGACAGCTGGGAAGTGGTGACATCTATGGGGACCCAGCGGTGTGATGCAGGCGTGTGTGTGCTCCGTGAAAAGTGACCGAGGGTGGAGCACCAGCCAAAGCCATTGACCAGTTCAAGGGGCAGGTTGGGGGAGAGCCAAGGATCCCTTGCAGAAATTTCTTTCTCACTGTGTGGACGGGGCGATTACAGGCACCGGTGCAGTGATGGCTATCCTTATTTGAACTCCCGTATTAGCACCAGCTTCTGGGAATGGGTAGTTGACCGAAATGCACAGGAAAGCACTTTGAGTGACATGTGAGAGATCACTGTCTTCTCATTCCTTGATCCAGGAATTTCCTGGTATTCTCCAGCCTATCTTGTGCTTAAGCAAATGTTTGTGTTGTGCCTGATGTGTCCCAGAAAGCTGAGGTGGGCATGACTTCCTGGGTATTTGATATGCCCAGCCTAGTTCACAGGGTGCCAACTTGATTTAACATTAGTTAAGTCCAAGCCTTTTTTTCTAAGAAAAAACTTATAATAGTGTGCACTAATAACTGGGGGTGGCAGAACTTGTTTCATTCCATAGGACACTAATGACCTCAGAGAAACAATTGGTTTCCTATCAAAACCTGCAGGCTGGAGGACTAGGAGATCATCAGACAACCTAGGGACAGGAGTGCTGCTGAAATGAGTGGGGATGGAATCCATTTTAATATAAAATGTGACTGAACTTGGAATACTAGCTATATCCTGGAATAAGATGGTATACCCATTCAGAGATCCTTCTACCTTGTGTGTAATGTAGAGCTTTGTTTCTCATGGTGTTGGAGACTAACAACTGGAGGAAATGAAACAGCACACCAGTGCAGTATCATCACTATGGAAGTGCAGTGTGTTAGGGGAAGAAAATTAAGGATCAGTGATTTATGCAATCAGTTCATATGCTATCCAGCCATATTAGATTCCATTTCACTATGGCAAAGTTTGCCTGGAACGGATAGAGCCGTGTTTTCAGCAGGGCTCATCCCTTGGAGGGATTCTTGCTGCTGCTCAGTCTATCATTTGTTTTCCTCCACTTTTCCTGACTTCTCCCTGAAATCAGTGTTTCCTCTTAGTGCTGCATAATCAAGGACAAGCAGAAATGTTCTGTTAGACTTTCCACACCTTTTGTGGCCTTCTGAGCCATTCTACTGACTGAACCCCATTGAGAATTGAAATGAAATGTTTGCTTTTGGCAGTGGGGAGAGAACACAGAAGGGATACTTAACATTTGATCTGAAAGTCTACTCGGGCCTCCTCTGAGTCTTGTGTTTGACTCCTTTCAGAGTTCATTTGTATTTTTTTATGAAAATATTAAAAATACCTGTCTTGAGTGCAGTTTGTGGCTGATCCTCACTACACCAAAGGCTTTTATAGGAAAAGGGGAGAGGATCAGCTTTAGGTGCCTTGTCTAAAAGTTGATTTTTTTTCCCCTTTAATCTCTTAACCCCTGTGTACTGGCTGTACAGCATTAGGTTCTGCTACATTTAAAAGATAAGAGACCAGTTATTTTGTAAGGACCACAAGAACTGCCTTATACCATTTTTTACTAACCCAGGTCACACCACTTATAATCTGAATTTGCTTGTTACTCAGTGGAGTGGGAAGGGCAAGGAAGAGAAAGGAAAAAGAAAGATGATTATCTAGTTGGTTATTTTAGGAGTGTACAGTTAGAGAAGAATGAGTGCTGCATCATGAACAGCTAACTTCAATTTAGTTCCTATTTCCCCAAAGAAAACTCTAGTGGGATTTCAGAAAAATGGGATTTAAAACACTGGCCAGATCGATCAAACTTAAGTCTGTTTCTTTTGCTGTGAGGATGGAATGGGCAATAATGCATGTGGAAAACACTTCATGTGTAAGGTATTAATTTATGATTCCTTTTCCTAAATGAGACTTTCCTTATCAGGCCCCAACCTTCAGTATTCAAATTATTTTTAAGTCATATGCTTCCCTAAAACCTGCACCCTCTGGGTACTACCTAGTCCTTTCTACAAGGATATGCTCTTGACAGGAAGCAGTTTGAGACTATTAGGAGAAGCCATGCTTGAGAAAGGCTATCAACCTCTCCATTGTCTTAAGCCATGAACTCTTCTGGTACTGTTTAGTTTGCAGTAATAAGTGGGTGGCAGCTTGACCCAGTGGCTATGCAGAGGGGAGGCAGCACCAATATGACACAGTGGGTTTCGTGGAGCCATACATGCCGCCAGTTTAAAATCGGATGTTTAGAGGTGTGAAGATGAAAAACTAAAGGGCTGAGTTCTTGGCGCACTCAAATACGGCTTCCACCTCAGAAGGCGCCTTCGTTGAAAAGGGGGGCGTGATCCGACTGCCTAGAGAACGTTTTCTCCAGCGTTTTCTAGCAAAGCCAGCCTGTCGGGGAGGGTTAGAGAAGCGGGAGCAGTCTCTTCGCCCCCGACCTGACCAAGTAAATAGTTTCTCTAGGTCCTCTCGATCAAGGGAGCAGAAAGCCTGACGTCGGGAGTAAGGTTATTTCTATTTCGTAAGCCTCCATCCAGCCTAACCCGGCCTCGGGAGGAGTTTGGGTATTGACGTTCCCGTGAATTAGCAATAGTGGGAGGAGAGAGTTTGACGCTGGTTCCCAGGATTTCAGTGTACTGGTCACAAAGCCACTCCGACACAGCTGACCACTGAGCATGGGCAATGGAGGATAGCGCCTGCCTACCGGACCCAAAGGTAACGGAAGGCGCCTGCGCGGTGACGGGAGTGACTCTGGAGACCCAAGAGAGCGGCTGCGCACTAAAGGAAGGGCGGAAAGAGGCTCCCACGCTGTGAGCCAGTCTGCGCTTGCGCAGTGGAGGCAGTTCAGGGAAGTGGTGGTGGCGGCGGCGGCGGCGGCGGCGCGATGGAGCCGGAGGAGCAGAGAAACGAGCTAGTGTCAGCCGAGGGCCGGAACAGGAAAGCTGTGCTGTGTCAGCGCTGTGGATCCCGGGTGCTGCAGCCCGGGGCGGCTCTCTTCTCACGCAGACAGGTATCGGGCAAGAAGGAAGCCTTCCTTCTTCGCCTCGAGAACGAGGCTGCAGGGTCAGGAGACCTCGCCCCTCCGTATCCCCAGCCCCGCCCTGCCCCTCGAGCCCGGAGATTTCTCCCTTTCTTGGTCCCGAGCCCCGCCCCTTTCTATGCGTGATTTTTCTGCTCTTAGTCCCGCCCCTTGTTAGGCGGACCCTTCGTCTCCGAGCTCCGCCTTCCTAAGGTTCCTCTTCTGGTTTCTCTCTGCCCCTCCCCCCCCTTACCGTGCTGCTCTGTGGCGGCGTCATTGTGCGCCTGTGCCCCGACTTTATCTTTTGATCGGGTTCTTTTGACAAGTCCTGGTTGGATCCCCTCATTCCCACCGGCCCGCCCTGCTACTCACACCCAGTGCCGGGGTCACCTATAGAAGCTATCCGGGCGAAGTCGGGGCCCAGGCCCCCGGAGCCTTAGAAGTTTGGGGATGGAGAGGCGGCCTCCTAGTGGCCGAGCCTCTTGAGTGAGCTCCGCGGCCTGACCGAAGTCTTGGAAAACTGAGGGAAAGACTTTTCTGAAGATAACCCCCCGCCTCCAACGAACCCAGGAAAATTGTGGGAGTATGAGTGTAGAAGTCAGTTGTTCCCCAGGAGTTGCTGCCGAGCCTTACCCCCAATGGTTAGGAAAATGGCCTGTGCAGAGTTGGGTTAAAGTGTCAGGGGCCCCAGAAGGAGCTTAACTTTGAAAGTCCATGCTTTCCGGCCTCTCTCTTCCCCTCCCCCCCCGGAAGTAAAGGAGTCTCCCTGCCAGTTGTGTCTGGGCTTCCTCTTGCTCTGATTTTTTGATTCATAGGTTGATAGAAATATAACTTCTGAATAGGCCGCAAAGCATGTTTTCCTTTTTCGCTAACAAAAACTAGTTTCTAAAATTTAAAACTTGCAAGTTTAGTTCATTTATTACAAAAATTAAAAGCCCATTAGAAAGACCAGTTAGTTAACATATAATGACTATAAATAAGCAGCATTTTAAAATCAAATATCAAACTCATGGCAACCCCATGGCTTTTACCGAGATATCGATGAGTCTCCACAATTTCACATTGCTTCAATTTACTGGCAAACCTAATAGTGCCTATAGGGGCAGCTAGGTGGCTTAGGGAATAAAAGACCTGGCCTGCAGACAGGAAGAGGAATCACTTCCGAGTCCAAATCCAGCCTCAGATTAGCTGGGTGATTCTAAGTGAGTCACTTCATCTTCCTCATCCGTAAAATGAACTGGAGAAGGAAATAGCAAACCACTTTAGTATCTCTGCCAAGAAAATCTGAAATGGGGGTAGGAAGATAATTCTGAAAATAATTGAACAATTACACGAGATGTGTTATGTTCTTAAACTAACAAAAGTAACCTAGTTTGGCTGTTTTGTAAATCTTGTGATCTACTTTAGGTGTGGAAAAGCCATGAGTGTTTCAGCATACCAAAAAGAATAAAAAGTTCATTTTCTCTCAGAAATAAGTAAATGAAACAAAAGTGATTCCTTGATGAATACCAAGCTCTAGACTTATAAAGACAAGGGGGGAAAGTGTCAAATGAGTTTACATTTGACTAGGGGATACAGCATGTTCACATATAAGTAAATACCTGATATATGCAAAATAAAATACACAAAATTTGAAGACAACCTTTTAAAAAAATTTAATAGCATTTTAATTTTTCAAAGCACATGCAAAGATAGTTTTCAACTTTAACCCTTGCAAAACCTTGTGTCCAATTTTTTTTCCCTTAACACCCCCCCCCCCAATTCTCCTCCCCTATACAGCAAGTAATTCATTATAGGTTAAACAAGTGAAATTCTTGAAGACAACCTTAACGACCTCAGGAATTAGTAAAGTCTTTTTTGGGGAAAGGTGGCATTTGAACTTTAAAGGGAACTGAGTATTCCAAGATATGGGGGAAAGGAGGGAGGAAAGCATTTTAACCTATGCAAAGGTAACCCTAGAATCCCTGCCAAAATTCTCTTGATTCTAATTCAGTGGCATTGTTTCCCCTAATAAAAGCTACCATTTATATTTCACATTAAAGTTTATAAAGCGCTATTACATATATTTATATATACATATTTTTACAATTATTAATCCTGTGAGGTAAGTGCTATTAGGGTTCAATCTGTGAGGATTTTTTGGGTATATTGAGGCACTGGATCATAGTTATCTTGAAGCTCTCTGCCCAGTATTCAACCAAAACCCTTAGATATCTCAACTATAAACACTTCTCATTGCCTGACCCGAAATTGAAGAAGTCCTTTGGTATTGCAACAATTAATCTGGAGTATTCCTCTTGTCTTTGTCATGTATGGTAGCCCTAACTACTCAGGAAACAAATTTAAATGGGAATGTTCAATAAAAGTGGACCTTACAGGGGCAGCTAGGTGACACAATGGTTCAGCACCAGCCCTGAAGTCAGGAGGACTAGAGTTCAAATGTGGCCTCAGACACTTAACACTTTCTAGCTGTGTGACCCTGGGTAAGTCACTTAACCCCAAATGCCTCAGCAAAAGGCAAAAAAAAAAAAAGTATATATGACTAGTAAGTAATAAGATAGTACTAGTAAGTCAGGGGAAAATTTTAGTATATTCATCGATAAATGAGAACAGAGTTAATATTTTTTTATTGTGCTAACAATGAGTAATACCAAGCATATAATTTGCTTGATCTCTGTTTATGAAGATGTTAATGAATACTTACATCATTATTTAATCTGTGGATAAGCCCTTTACAAAAATTAAATTCTCAAGGATTGCCTGAAGTCAGATAGCCTGTCCCTTGCATATTGTTTTAACATGATCTCATCCTCCATGACCACAAAACTAATGTTAGGCAGAAAATACTTTCCTGGAAATTGACCCTTATAGACATGAAATAGCTTCTAACTTTGTAGTCATCAGAGAAGTCACAGGTGAATCAGCAAATAGATGTCTGTGTATTAAGATAGACATCTATTTGAACAAAAGGTAAATACCTGGAGGCAAGAGGGTTAGGGAATATATGGTTCTTTTCAAAGAACTCTTGAATTGACCACCAACATTGTTTCAGTTCCCCACATGAGTTCCTGAATGCAAACCAAGGATGTACTCATCAGCATCTATTGCACGCTTCATGAGTATTCTTTGGAAAGAACTTTTGGAAAGGCCTACCCGGTTCTTCCTGCTCATTATCTGTCAAACCACTTAAAATATGAAGGACTTCTATTTAAGTTCTTTGGCCATCCCCAGTGCCATGTCAGTACACTGAAGCTTTTGTCCTGTTTCACAATGGGTTGAAGATTAGAGAGGTTCTAGAATGTAGCTCTAGAAGGAACCTTAGAATAATCCCACTTTACAAAAAACAAGGGTTACTAAAGTCTAGAGGAATATGAGAGCAGCTGTAAAGATGAGAGAAAGGAAATCTACTTTGGTGGCATTTGAAACCATGTAGGATTCAGTGTTAGCAGGGCTAACTTGGTAACATTGGAAAATTAAAGTGGTTCTTTGGCTGCAAAAGCCCTTTGGATTTGTCATGGAGAATCCTGGAAGTCATAAGGGTATAATTCCAAATCCTGGGGCTGTCTCTGAACTCTTGGAATGCTTCATATAATGTTGTATAATCCAGTCTACTCAGGGAATAAAAGAACTAAGGTACTCTGTAGTGCTGCCTAAACAAGACACCAGAATAACTAGAACCTTGGATATACCAGAATAGCATCAGGAAGTGGTGCGTGAGACATCCAAAATCCCGACACAAACCATACACCTATTCTTTCCCTTTTTAAAATTATTACATGAGATTGTAAAGCAGTGAGTATGAACAAGAAACAGGTTGATGTGTGATCTCATGTGCCTGTTTTCTTACATGGCAGCTGTTCCTTCCCTCCATGAGGAAGAAGCCAGCTCTGGCTGATGGCAGCAACCCAGAAGGTGACTTCCTTCAAGAACACTGGCTGGTTGATGACATGTTCACCTTTGAGAATGTGGGCTTCACCAAAGACGTAGGGAACGTCAAATTTCTGGTCTGCGCAGATTGTGAAATTGGACCCATCGGCTGGCACTGCCTGGATGACAAAAATAGTTTCTATGTGGCTTTGGAGAGGGTTTCCCACGAGTGACTAAGGGATCTCCAGCAGCAGCTTCTCATGGTGGAAGCATCTCCCCAAAACAGCAGTCATTCTAACCTGATATAACTGTTCTGCTGCTTTCTTCTCTATACTAATGTAAAGTTGTGAGTATCACAATGTCTACTTGAACATACAAAGGGTTTACCTTAACTTGCTTCCTTGAAACCTCAAGTGCACACGTCTCACAAAGTTCTCCCTGTAGCACAACACTTCCTCCTCTTCCTTTCTAGTTTGGGTGATGCGGGAAGCCAGGTGCCTTCCAGAATTTATCTGCTATCCTGGCCCTGTGTTTTTTATCCAGGTGCTATTTTTTGTTTCCTGCTCTAGGTTGACAGTCAGATTTTTACTGTTCTGATTTGTTTGACCCCTTTTAGCTTTTGAAATTCTTATGTGGTTTCTTGTCAAAGGCCTAATCCCACACTTGTATGAATAGAGAATTAAATTTTTAGCACATTCTGGCAACCACCACAACCACCAGATGTGTCAAAGATTCTCATTTGAGTTTTAGGGTGGAGAGCATATAAAGGAGGAACCACTGCTATCTTGCATGTGAAGTTTACAAGCTTGGCTCATGTCTGAACAGATGACTGAGTCTCTTCATCATGGGAAGAACTATGTCTTAAAGAAAGCATCAGCACAGAATTATTGAACCTAATGGACATCATGCAGGGCGAGAATTTTTGGTGGGATGGGAATTTTACTTATTTTTTAACACTCACCATCCTAACAAATTCCAGAAATGCAAACTCCATCCAGTGACCTGTATTCTTCTTCAAGTGAATTTATGTTTCCTGACTACTAGGAAAACTCTTGGCCCTTCTAGTTTGGTGCTGGTCCAAGAAGGCATTAAAAATGAATGAGTTGGCATACTTACTTATTTTGCTCTCTTCTGTGGTTTCCATTTACTCTGTCATCTCTAGTGAACTGGCCCATGGTACCTTCTTTTAAGTAATTTATAAAGTAAGGTTTAAAGCAGCCTCTTGGGAAAACTCAGGGGTCTGGAAGTTGAGTTGGAAAGGAAGCCCAGATTATTCAAAGGACAGACACCATCTTGAGTGATTCAGGGCCTCTCACCCCTTGGTGTGGTGCTCTATTCCGTTCTCATTTCTTCCTTTCCCTCTTCCCTGACCCCTTTAACACATCCATCCTATAGAGTGAGCAGCTCCCACCTCTCACCTTGAGGTGAAAGCCTTGTGCATAAAGCTTTAACCAACTTGCCCCTTCCCCCAAAAGTAGTGGCTTTATACCACAGTAATGGTCCCCTGGAGTGTTACTGCTAGTAGAATTGGACAGAGCTTAGATTTGCTGAACGTCCAAGAAGTTAAATGGATTCATAAGTAGTTGCTAAGAACGAAACTAGGGATTTTTTTATTCATACAAAGACACTTGGGTTACAGAAGCAAAGGCCTCTGATGCCATGTTGGCCCTTTTCACTATCAGCTAAACCTGGACAAGCAGTTTTTCCTTCAGAAGCCAAAAATACAAGAAATTTACAACTTCATCTTTTCAGATTTACTGACAACAATAATAATAAAAAATCTGAACAGTGGTAAAAAGACCTCACATATGTCTTTGAAAAGACTCTGGATCAAGGCCTCATAGGCCTTTTCCTTCCTCTGATCTGGTTCGTCAGCTACTTAAGTCATTGGGGAGCCTCCCCTCAATTTTGGCTTCTTGGTGCCCAGGCTTGATTAAAGAAAACTTTTTGATATGCGGAAGTACCTTCCATATAACAATAACTAAATGTTTATGTATGTATGAATTAGCCACTTCCACTAGGTCTGAAGGAGCAAATTTGTTTTCAAGGTCATTATGGTTGCTCCTGGAAAAGCATTTCAACTTGTCAAATGGTCTTCTGCAACTAGAGAGTTGCCTCTTATCTACAAAGATCAAAATTGAACATATTCTGTTACTATATTTCATGTCAGCTCTATGCTCTCTGAAGGGCTCTTAGGTTGCAGTGTTACAATGTATGTTTCAGTGCGCCCCAAGGGCCAGCTGCTTTCATCTGGACTCAGTTTACTTATCAGTTATACAGTATTTCATTTCAGTTAGTTACAGATTTGTTGAAAAGCAGAATGAGACACAATAAACATTTCAAAATAAAATTCCGTTAAGTCATCTTCAAGAGAAAACTTTGTTGGATTCCAAAGTTTTAACACTTAAAAGATTGTATTTTAGGGGCAGTGAGGTGTCGAAGTAGAGTTCAAAATCCAGGCCTTAGACACACTTATTAGCCGTGTGATCCTGAGCAAGTCATCAACTCTGACTGCTTTGCCCTTCCCTCCCCTCCCCCAAATTGTGTGTGTCTATGTATCTGTGTCTGTGTGTCTCTCTGTGTGTAGAGCTATATTTCCTGGCATATGCATTAAAATGAGGCTCATTTAAAACAATTTTTGCAGACAAAAGATTCAGTTCTTTGGGTCAATATATGCTGATAATATCTCAGATCTCTAAGGAAGGACTATTAACACATTTTGTATGCTTTTCTCAGACTAGAATAGATTTAGAACTGTATCAGTTATGTTACTAAGGCCACAGCAGTGACAAGTGTGTCACTGGGGAAGGGAGAAGGAAAAGGTAATAACTATTAAGCCGGGGCTTTTTCAAGCAGATACAGGGCTGGTTTCTAAGCTTTCTTTGGCTGTTGAGGAAGTGTTTTTTAATTTGAGTGAAAAGAGTTTGAATACATGGGAATTAATCTTCATGAATGAAGCCTAAGGGCCAGAGGAGTTAAGATATATCTTTCTGACCCAGGCTCAGAAATGCCTGAAAAGAGGCCTGGCAATCTTAAAGGTTCTATCTCTACTCAACCTCTTGGTGAACGGATATGGTTGTTCTCTTTAGAGCTTTTCCATTTCTATTCACCCTCCCTAGACTATATTTCAGGATCATTTTGTTGCACTAAAGGGAAGGGTATGAAAAAAGTCAACAAAAGCTCCGATTCTTCCTTTTTCAAAAGGTGCTGAAGCCTTTGGTCTGCTTGAAAAGCAAATTGGTATATGCAAAGGAGTGCCTTCTTCTACCAGTTTAAATTCTGGAAGAGGGATATCCTGATTTGATATTCAGTCATCTCCAACTCTTTGTGACTTAGTAAGTCACACTGTCCATGGGTTTTCTCAGAAGAGATACTATAGGGCTTTGCCATTTCCTTTTCCAGTGCATTGAGACAAACGGGTTAAGTGACTTGCCCAGCATCATACAACTAATTAGTGTCTAAGGCCAAATTTGAACTCAGGTCTTGCTGTGAACTCTTGTCTATTGTGCAGCCATCTCCCAATACCCTTCTCCAACATGGTAGGTTAAAATGTACATAAATAGTAGAGAAGAGCTTGAAATTACAAAACACTAAATTTGGAAATAGGATGGGTCTATAAATGAAGAAAGGAAGAGCTCCCAAGTTAACTCTTAAAAATGTTTTAAGAGGGGGTAAGTAGATGGTACAGTGGTTAAGAGCACACTGACTCTAGATTTCAAATCCAGCTTCAGAGACCCTTAAAGCTTACTGCTGTATGTCCCTGGGCAAATAATTCCAGTTGCCTCGGGGGAAAACAAAATTGTGATATTTGAATAAATTTAACAAACACTTCTTAAAGGTCCTACTTTGTGTACTGCTCAACTGACAACACTCCCTAGTGAGGCTTAAACCAGATTAAAATATAATTGGGAAATATTTAACAAAATGAAAATAGAACACTGATAATGTTAAAGATGTGGTTTTCTAAGTCAGCATTCCTTATATACAGCTTATTTGAGTTAGACACCACTGTATAGAACACAGCATTGAAAAGGTTTAAATTAAGACATGGATCCTGCCCTTGTGAAACTTAAAATCTATGTAAGAAAGCATCAGAACAGAATATGCATGGTCAAGGTACAAAGTGCTGTGGAAATTGGTGAAGGATATTCCAAAATGAAATAAAAGGTAAGTATTCCAAAAAAGATTAAGAATCCCTGGATTTGGGGAACAGCTAGGTGTCGCTGGGGATAGAGCACCAGCCCTGAAGTTAGGAGGACCTGAGTTCAAATCCGGTTTCAGACACTTAATTTTCCTAGCTGTGTCACTTAGGCAAGTCACTTAACCCCAATTACCTCAGGGGGAAAAAAGAATTCCTGGATTTGAGGGGGAAGCAAATGACAGATACTGTTGGAGTGGTTTGCCAAGAATATCCCAAGAGGTGTCATGAGGAAAATTGACAAGGCAACAAAGTTGTTGGGGTATGGTAACATTTAGCAGGACAATAGAATACTTTGGAAGAGGGGCAGGAGAGGGAATATAATGATCAATGGCATCAATGTTGCTAATATCTACATACAAAAGAGCCTTCTCCTTTCCCACACTACATGATAATAAAGTTGTCTTTAGCTTAAGTGTTGTCCACTTTGTCAGACAAGCAAACTTTTTCATACCTTAATACCTTACATACAAATTGTTTGGCATTGGATCTGGAGTCCTCACTTCCTAGAGATGCTTGAGGGAGATACCAGTCTACAAATATTTCATGGGCAAATGGGAACATCGTTCTGGTGCTTCGTATCAATATTTTTGAATACACAGATAGAATTTGTACCTTCTCAGGAAAAGAGCAGCAGATGTGAAATCAAATGAAGCAAATGAAAAATCCATTTTGAATCTCCCTAATTGTTTGAATTTCCCTAATTGTTCCTCAACCCCAACCCTAGCCCAAATAGACTACTAGGCTGAACTAAAAGACTTCACAACTAGAATTTTGCCTTGAGAATATGAAATTTGGCCTTATAAAGCTGACTTCATAAATTGTGTACGTTAGCCCACCGCATACACCTATATAGTTCATCAGTTACTATACATCTTTGAGAAGAACGCGGCCATCCCTGAGGACAGTGGTATGGGAACGGATAAACTGCAACTTCTTCCTTTACAAGCTGGAAAAAATATGAAGTGGGATCATTCTTAAAGGGTGGAAGTACTTTATCCATCCCTAGATGAAGTTGAAAAACACTTCAGTCCCTCAATTTGCCCTCAAGCAGGGAAAAGGCTAATT
Organism: Myrmecobius fasciatus; assembly: GCA_023553655.1. Lineage (NCBI taxonomy): Eukaryota > Metazoa > Chordata > Mammalia > Dasyuromorphia > Myrmecobiidae > Myrmecobius > Myrmecobius fasciatus. Next base: position 5,620 of record JAJPUD010020979.1, on the reverse strand, counting down.
GGTTAACCAGAAGGAAAAGAAATTGTAGACAGATGTGTTCTGGGTAACACCTGAATCAGGCCCGTGATTTTACATCCCAAAGTAAATTCTGGGATGAACTAACCTGAAAAGTCTGAAGATAGGCAAAGTAAGGAGACGGATAGACTTTTCCGTAAAATGCCGATAATTAAGAAAGTATCCCAGGTACTCCCAGAAAACTAGCCTTTAGAATAAAGGATTTAAAAAACAAAAAACCCTCGACATTTAAAAAAAAAATCCACAAAAAGCTTCCCAGGGCGCATACTGGGGTGCAAACTCCAAAGTAAATTCTAAAATACGCATAAAGGAGGGATGCATGGAGAATGGGGGTGGGAGGGAAGTCAAACACCAGCTCATTCCTTGGACTGACCTTTCTACTACAACCAGGGACTGGGCGAGGAAAAGGCTCAGGTCCCGAGGAGACACCTTGGCCTGGAGAAATGCAATCTCCTTCTCCCTATTACAAATTGTCCAATGAGCAGCTCCGGCGGGGATATTTCATAAGCGGCTGCCCACTTAGGGAGTGAGGGACGGACTTCTTTGGGGGCCTGGCCCAGTGAGAAGAGCGGAGAGTGGGGCCCGGCTCAAGAAGCAGCCCAATGGGGGCCGAGATGAAGGCAGGACCGGAGGCTCGGCGGGGATATATAAACCGCCGCGGGAGAGAAGCGCCCTCGGATTTGCTGTGTTGGCAGAGACCCGTAACCTGTCTGCAGTCAACAGCACCCTCCCATCTTCGTTCGTCGGAGCAATCATGGTGAGGGCAGGACTCTATACAAGGGTCCGGGATGTTGGGGGGGGGGGGAGCGAAGGAGCACTTTCCCAAGGATTCAATTATAGGGAAGCCCCGAGCACTCTCACGTGGGGTTAGGGTCAGATGAGCCTGACACCTCGGAAGGGAGGGGAAAGGGGGAACAAGCTGCTTATTTACTAAGTTTCCTTGCCGGATTTTTGACCCCCTAACCCTAACACTCAATCCTCCCTCCCCCTTTATATACGCTTGGAGGTCTCCTGGGCATCTGGCTGGAATTTCTAACCCTCCCCTGCTCCCTTCTCTTTTCTCCTGGCTTCTCTGCCAAAGGACAAAATCTCCACTGCCCTTGAAGTTTGGACTCCCCGAGGCTGAGGGAGGGAGGAAACTGATAAGTGTCTCGTGCTCCTGGTTTCGGACTGGTTCTGGGGCCCTTTGGCCTGATTCCAATCTGGAGCCTTTAGCCTTCCCTCGCGTGGGATGAGGGGGCGGGGCGCAATGTGCAGTTCCCACTTTCTTCCCGGCGCTAGCTACCTAAGCTGGGGAATGCCCTCCCAGCGCAACAGGAGAAATGTCTTTGTGTGGGTCCTTTTAAATATTTCTAGGGAGGGTTATTTGTTTTTGTCTTTGTTTTGTTTTTGTGGGGGACTTTCCTGGCCCTAAGCCTAAGTTTGCCAGCGGGAGTCGGCGCCCTTTTAGACGCTCCCTTTCGTCTCTGAAAAGTGCTGATGTCCTTGGCTGGGGGAAATGAAAAGGAAAAGAATATGGGATTCAGTGCATGAGAACTCATCTACTTGCAAGTAGCAGGAACGGTCCCTGTCTTTCTAAACTTTCTAGAGGACGACTAGATGTTCTCCAATTTGTTTTATTCAGTCCCGCTCTAGGTAGTGAAGACTACAGCCCACTGGGAGGATTAGGGAGTGGGGAGGATAACCTTGCATACACGGTCCAGCCTTGGTTTTAAGCATTACAAAGAAGTATAGGGTACTGGCCAATCCATAACTCCGGTGGAACCAATCAAGGTCCCTCTCCTCTGACTGGAATCCCAAAGTCATCTTGCTTCTCCTAATTAGGGAAGGGAAATTGCCTGCCTGTTGGGGGAGAAAAGGGGGAGGGGTAGAACTGAGGTCCTGAAAGGGAGCTGGTTCAGCGATTGGACTCCTTCTGGGAACTTGAGGCTGCAAGTCAATTCCCTAGACTAGACTCAGGTAAGGCTGTTCAGCCATAGCAGCCATAATAATTCCCTTTACTGGTTGGGCGGGAATGAGGACTGGGCCAACACAAAGGATCTTCCCTAGTAGGCAATGGAAGAAGGGCCCCTACTGTTTGTTTTTCCTAAACTCTCCTTCCCCCGCCCTGAAAAACCTAGAACAAGCCTATCCTCATTGATGTATTTCTTTTCCTCATGCAGCGGGAATGCATCTCTATCCATGTGGGCCAGGCTGGAGTGCAGATGGGCAATGCCTGCTGGGAATTGTACTGCTTGGAACATGGTATCCAGCCCAATGGTACCATGTCCAGTGACAGGACCCTGGGAGGTGGGGATGACTCCTTCAATACCTTCTTCAGTGAGACTGGAGCTGGCAAGCATGTCCCCAGAGCAGTCTTTGTAGACTTGGAGCCTGCTGTGATAGGTAAGGGGTGAAAAAAGGAGCAGCGGGGGCGGGGTGAAGGGGGGGGGGAAGCTTCCCCTTCCCCCACTCCTTGCCCCAGGCCCTGAAGTCCTCCGGGAACCTGGCTGGGGAAATGAGCCCACAATGGAATTCAAGCCCATCTGCTTGCCAAAACCAACAGCGCCCTCTACTGCCGGGACTCCTTGTCCCGGGTGCCCCAGGGAGAGCCCGTGCACAGGGGCCTGCCCGGGGAGCTCTGCCTTGCCTCCAGAGCTGCTTGTCTCTGGCTTTGGGGAAAGCAACCCCAGTCTAGGTTCAGTGGAGTTATCTACATGTGGTTGGAAACTGACAGCCAGGGATCCTTTTATCCACCCTAAAGAGGCATAGGGCAGGGAAACTGGAACTGCTCCCACTGGGTGGGCTGAGGAGCCTCCTCCCCCTCCACAGGAAAAGCATTTCCAGACTAGCTAATCCAAGGGGAATGGGATTCTCACCAAATGGCGGCCACTCGGCCAAAGTGATGGAACCAATAGTTCCCGGCAGGGTTGCTGGCTCTGCAGGCACCTCAGCTGGGTCTCCTTGGCTTTCTGCCCTGTGAACCTCCCCTTCTTCAAAGGCCATTGCTGCAAGTAGCAAGTGACAAGGTGGGGACTTGTAAGCCTGCTTAGTAGTAGTAGTATCAGCATTAAGAATAAGCATTTCTAGGTGCAAAGAGATTGGATTCATCAGATGATGGATTTCTTCTCTATCTAGCCTTTGCACTAAAAGAGCCTTTGGCCTTTAATAATCATCATAGCTAGTACTTCTAGCAAGGGCAGCTAGGTGGCACAGTGCATAGTGCTGTCCTTGGAAGCAGGAGGACCCAAGTTAAAATCTGGCCTTAGTCACTTATTTGTTGTGGGACTGGATTAGCCATAACCCCATTTGCCTCAATTGCCCCATGAGTTGCAGAAGGAAAGGGCAAACCACTCCAGTATCTTTGCCAGGAAAACCCCAGATTGGGCCATAAAGATTCAGAGGTGATAAAAACAAAAGCATATGTAGTTAACCAAGTGCTTGATAAATGGAATCTCTTTTTTATCTTCATGATAATCCTGGGAGGGAGGTACCTACTGTACAGTGTTGTTCTAAAAAGCTGCAAAGATTTCCTAATCTCCCCTGAGCCCCAGAACTAAAAGTTAAACAACCAAAGGGATTTGAGTGAAGGCCCAAGGTTAAATCTCTCCTTCCTTTCCTCCTACCCAGACTTTCAAATCCACAGACCTGAAAGCCTGGAATGAAAGGTGAGGAATAAGCTAGACTCTTCTCCATTCTAACCTCTGGTTTTTTTATGGAATTTATTAGAGGTTAGTAATGTTTTGATTATTTTGCAAAATATAGTCCAGTTCAGGGAAGACCCAAGTTCAAATTCAGCTTCAGATGCTAACTGTCCCTGGATAGGTCATTTAACCACTGTGCTCAACTGTAAAATGAGAGTCATAATAGCATCTATCTCAGGGTTGTTGTGAGTCAAATGAGATAATTGTAAAGCACTTAATATATTGTCTCATATATAGTAGGTGCTTTTAAAAACACTTGAATTGCACATGCTTAACCTATATCAGATTGATTGCTTTCTTGGAGTAATGGGCAGAGAAGGAGAAAAATTTGGAACCCAAAGCTTTACAGAAATGGATGTTAAATTCTTTGCATGTATTTGGGAAAAAAAAATAAAATACTTTTAAAAAACAATTTATAAAACATATTGCTTTCTTTCCTTGCATCCTATCCATTCTTCCCTTGCCCTTCCATTTTTTCCTCACAGATGAGGTCCGGACTAGCATCTATAAACAGCTATTCCATCCTGAACAGCTGATCTCTGGCAAGGAAGATGCTGCCAATAACTATGCCCGGGGCCATTATACTGTTGGAAAGGAAATAATTGATCTTGTATTGGAGCGTATCCGAAAGCTGGTGAGCTGGGCAATTGTGGCATCTCCCCTTACCTTCCTCCCATCCTGATTTTCCTGGTTGGCTATTATTAAGTACTTAGTCATCACCATTTCCCCAAGGGGCTCTGGGACTTTAGGGGTAGGACTTTTGTGTAGGAATAGGAAGAGTAAAGGGAAACCAGACCTCTACTGACCCTTGCCAAAGTGCTGGTACCCATCAAAGTTGACACCAACCATTTTTCTGATGTCCTCTCCTATCAAAGGAACAGTTGTTTGGTCAACATGGATGAGAAGTGTTCCAAAGGAAGATGCTTATGGGTAGTGATTAAACTAGGAAAAAAGTACCTAAAGGACACTAACTTGAGAACCTTTCCCTACCTAGGCTTCCTAACCTTTCATGTTTGTCATGGACCCCTTCTCAGAATGTTTTTAGACATCTTTTTTATGACATTCTGTATTCCCAAGCTAAAGATCCCTGCCAGAAGGGAAATCCTCCATCTTCCATGACATCTGGAGAGTTAAGAGAAATTGATCCTCTTCTCCCTCAGGGAGATCTATTGGCTTTTTCAGCCCTCTCTTAGACATGGCGGGTCTGATAATGTATTTGAGCTATATATCAAATACAATCCTTTCTAAATCCTAGCAGATAGCTAGGCTGAACACCTCTGTGATTATTGCCTGTCTTTATCCACATCCACTTGACATAATCTGTCTTCTAGTCTTTTAATTGTGAATTCAGGGCAATACTTACTAGCCTAGAAAGGTACTAGTTAATCTTCAGTATATCCCATTTCCTACCTGGAGAATTAAAAGCTGGAAATGTATCTACCCTGTAGCTAGAAAAATAATCCTGAGTCTGAGATCCCTTTTTATTTTTATTTTTTATTTTTGAGAAACTGTTCTGAGAAAGCTTTAAGCTAATCTTAACAGAAAATACCACCAGGGCCTGTATTAAGATCCTAGTAACTGGGGAGAATGACATTCTCCCTAATACCTGCCTTACCCCCAAAGTACCATGACTATTGATGGTCAGGCCTTTCAAGAACTTTTCAATTTCTTTGTGGTAGAATTAGAGGCTGTTTGATCCTGGGGAAGCCAACAACCCTGCTTATCTCCATTAGGTACATAGAGCTCCCTAACACCATGTAACTGCCTTGTGGATCATCTCTTCCCTAAAAACTACTGGGGTGGGTGTATCAAGAAATGGGGGAGAGTGCCTCCTTCTATTTGTATTCACCATCTCATCCACGTACCCTGCTTGTTTTCTTCCCTCCCCAGTCAGATCAGTGCACTGGACTGCAGGGATTCCT
>JAJPUD010020977.1:0-23799 GCA_023553655.1 Myrmecobius fasciatus | reverse complement strand
AGAGAGAGAGAGAAATCCACAGCAATATCAATAATAAATACAAAATGATATAATTTTTTTAAAATCTAGAAATAGATAAAGAAAATACTGATGAAAACCAGGCAATATGGTACAGCAGAAAGAGCTCTGGCCAGGGAGGGCGACCCAAGTCTATAACCAATTCCTGCTCCCAGAGGCTGGTGAATTGCATGAGCTTGGGTACTCTAAGCTGCAGATCAATGGTTCTTAAAATAAGTGGTGATCACCAACAAGTTGGAGGTGGGGGGAATCAGAAAGGGGCAAAATCTGATTGCTTAATGCAGGGAAAATCTATATAGACCAAAGACCCTGAAGTGGTTTGCTATTTCCTTCTCCAGTTCATTTTACAGATGAGGAAACAGGCTTAAGTGACTTGCCCAAGGTCACACAGCCAGTGAATATGAGATTTGGACTCAGTTTTCCTGACTCCAGGTCCAGTGTTCTATCCCCTGCAACATCTGGCAATAATTGCTGCTTTAATGCTTGTTCTATTCCCCCCACCCCAACTAAGTACAAGGCCTGGCACAATTAAGTAGGCATCTAATACATATTTATTGACTGGCTGAACCCCTGCCCTATGTCCACCACGATAAAATTGCCTTTCAGGCACCCTCACACACAGCTAATAGGACTTCCTGCAGCACCACCAGGGCAGAATTTATCAGCAGTGTCTCATAGCCCCTAAGGGAAATCATTACTGTGACCAGAACCTGAAATTCTGCAATCACCAGAGAGGGGAAAACACTGCACTCACCATAGAAACCAGTCCCTAACATCAGCTCCCCACACCCAAATATGAAGGACATTAACCATTATTAACACTCTGCAGTCACATCATGTTGGAAGTTTGCTTCCCAGAATCATGGCAATGTCGTCCAACAGGGCACGGCTCTGTCCCCCAGCCCCCATCACCACCCTGCTTTCTCCTGCCACCATCCTCTGCCCACCGACGGTATATTCATTCCTGGCAGAACTTGCCTAAATCAAAGGGCAAATTGCAAATCTTAGGCAATCTCATTACATGCCTTTGCTTTGAATGATCTGTGTTCTCTGGCTGACACTGTGGGAGGTCAGGGGCTATCAATTTGAGACACATGGACTCACAGAACACCACTGAGCTCTATCCCTGGGCAATGGGCATGAACTTTCTTCCCAGTTCTGCATTTTCTTGCATGTCCTGTTGGCAAACTAGTGCAATTGATGCTACCTCTTGTCTATGATCGCCAAAACTTGCCTTTTTAGACCCAGCCTTTTTTCAGCTTGGGAATCTGGACTAAAGAACTGCCTGTGTTCTAGTCACAAATCTCCTCCAGAGGTTCTGCCATCCAGCATCCTGACTCCATCCCCTTGTGCCCATGCTAAGAGCCTGGTTTTCCTTCTTGCTCTGGCTTCTTTTCCCCTGGTCCTGATCTTCTCTTTTTCAGAGCCCAGACTAGGGAGTGCCCCCCTCCCATTCCTGATTGCTCTCTTTGATTGACATTTTAGTTTAATTTGGAAATACTTGACCCTGAAATATAACCCCAACCTTGCTAAATCAGCTTATTGGGATAAGAAATAACTTTAATTTTAATTTTTTAAAAAGCATATGATGAGTTTCAGGAAGGAAACTCATCTCGCCTTTAACCTAGGGTGTGAGAAGCTGTATTAGCAATGTGTGTGTACGTGTATATGTACACATATGTGTAGTAGGTATATATGTATAAATATGAGTGTAAACTATATTTATATGCATGTATGTATAATATATCCACATAAGTAATATAAACATATATAAAATATATAATAGATATAATAGATACACATATATGACATACATAAATGTATTTTGTTATAGTTTCTTTTATAATTGAATGCATTTTATTTTGTACATTTAAAAACACTCTTCTGAAAAGGGGTTCATAGATTTACCAGACTGTCACCAAAGAGGCCCATAATCCAAAAAAAAAAAAAAAAAAGTTAAGAACCTCTTCTCTCAGGGATATCTATTTGCACTTTCCCCTTTTCTCCTTCCTTGTCAGCTCTTCCACTATTTTCTTACTTATTCTGCTTAAAGCTGAATCCTGCTCTCAGTTTTTGGTGGCCCTCTATTTATCCTCTATACCCCATCTCAATAATTGACTTATTTGTGATGTTCATTGAGAAGGGGCCAAGAGAGAATCGAGGCCTTTAAACATACAGTCCTGGAAACCTCATTAGGGCTGGAACCTGCACCCACGATATCACAGAGCCAGCTCCCAAGTTTATCATATTATGCTACAAAGAATTCTATCCAGGACCATAAAAAGAAAATATATTATCAGTTCCATATAGTTCTATACCTTCATAAAAATGTTTAAAACATCCTTTTTTTCTCTCTGATGGCATTGGTATTTTCCTTTTAATATTCTGATTTTCCCAATAAATACACACACAGGTCAAAGAAGCCAGATAATTCCTTTCAGTAGAGGACATAGCCATCAAAAAAAATTCTTTTTAACACTTTTAATTTCCCTGAAGGGTCAAGATAATGTCACATTTCCCATGAAATGTACTACTTTGGAGCTTCTTAGGACTTCATCATATCCCCAGAACCTCATCACTGGGAACTCTCAACTTTGGTGCTCACAGCTCATCACTACCCTCTGAATCTGAATGAACTCCAAAACTCCCACTGAAGAAGGGGGCTCAGAAAGTTCCCATTTCCCACCAACTATACTGCTCATGAAATACTTTGGACTTCTCCATCATGCCCTCCATACCTTCTGCTTCCTTACTGTTTCACCTTTCATTTGTTTTCTGCCTTTCCCCATTAAATGGTAAGCTCCTGGAGGACAGGGAGGGACTATCTTTCTTTCTATAATGCATAACAGGGTATTTAATAAATGTTTAATGACTGACTCCATTTTCAGGAAGAACATCACATAAAATGTCTGATTTTTAACACCTGCCACCTGAGTTTTCCAAACTCTTAGCCATCCAAAGCACAAGCCCCACTGTGGCAACTCCATGGCATATCTTGTCACAGAATGTCACTGCTGAAGCACATTAACTATGGGCTCTAAATACAAGCTGCACCCTCCTGCAAATACTCACAATACCAGAATGTTCCTGATGATGCTGTGTCAGGACACAAATCATGAAAAATTATCTGAGGAACCATAAAGGCAAGAGATTCCAAAGGCTGTGATAGTGAGGGTAATACATTGCATTTGTTTGCCAATAGTACCTACAAGGAAAGTTGTAAAACAAAGACAGGAAAATTAGTTGTCCATTGCTGAGGTACTTGTATGTGACAGGTTATTACTGTAATGAAAGGAATTATGAATAGGAAGAATACAGAAATTCACAGGAAGATCAATTTTTACTAATTCAGTGAACAATATCTCTAATATCTGACCCCTTTCCTCTTTTCACAGTCATCATTTTAGTTCAGATGTTCATCACCTCTAAGCTAGACTAACAGCCTACTAATTGGTCTCCCCATGTCAAGCACATCCCACTTCAGTCTACCTACACAGCAGCCAAAAAATCATTTTCCTCTTATTTTCTTATACATAGATCTGGCCACATTGCTTCCCTAGTCAATAAAATAAAATATTTCCTCTTCACAATCTTATGATACAATATAGTGATACAAGTACTCCTCTAACAATTCTGATCTGGTGAAACTGGCCTTCTCTCCATTCCTCATATATCGTATTCCATCTTCCATTCCCATGCCAAAATCAGGGAAATAATATACATACAACTACAATGCATAAATAAAAACATCAATAACAAACTGAACCTTGTCTAATTATAATGACCAAATCTGATTTCTGCTCTCCCTTAACCCCCCAAAAAAGATGTGAAAATGCAATCAGGAAGCAAATTCAGGGCTCCACTCTGTCTTGGTTTTACTCATTCTGGTGTCCAATCTACTGGCCAAACCCATCAAGATCTCAAAGTTGAACTCCTGAGACAATCTTCCACCCTCATCAACTCTATGGGCTAGTAAATTCCCACCAACTGTTTCTTACTCTCTCTAATTAATGTCATATAATCATCAGAATAAACCTTAAAAACCAGCTTCTAACCTCTTTTCTCCCATCTTCTTAAACTCTTCTTCCATGTTCCATTTCAATGCTATTGATCCTTTACCTTGTATCCTTTGAAATTTCCATGACTTAATGAACAAACTTCCCTCTGTTCTAAAACTCGAACTCATCTTCCTTTCAGCTATACTTGTTCTCATGGAGACCTGGCTTCTCTCAGACAGATAGTGCATCTTTGCCATCCTCTCATCACTGTCTTTATATCCCACTGGTGAAAGTACAATTAGAATACTCCTTTCTCAGCCAAACTTATAGGGGAAAAAAACCCCAAAACTTTCTACACTAATCACCTCCATTTCTTCTCTTCTTGCTACTCCTCAGCAGCCCTTTCTAATACATCTTCCAGGGATTAGAAGGGATTAGAAACCATCACATACAAGAATCAAGGAATTGGGGGTGTTTGCTAGAACACCATGGGATAAGATGATAACTGTCCTCAAGTATTTCAAGGTTAATGTTAATTATTTTAAAGATGTCACTTGAAAAATAAACAAATAAAAAATTTAAAGAAATAGTAAGCTTCCCATAATATGAGATCTTCAAGCATAAAATAAAGAACATATTTTTGGAGAATTATATAAGGCATCTCTATCCAGGAAAGAGTTAGAATAGATGACTTTAGAGATTCCCTCTACCCAGGATTTTTTGAAGTGAAATGGCTGGTTGGAAAAGCAAATTAGAATGCAGACTGATCCAGGAATCAAATGCAGTCAAAGTGGAGATAAATTAGAAAGGTTGAATATTTGGGGTCTTAGAAAAGGGATAAAAATGATTTGATAGATAAAGGGAATGAGGATAAGTAGAAGGTAGGGAAGCTATAGTCAGAGAAGAAACATACCAAGTTCAAGTTAAAGGCAAGCCTCTGTGGGAGTTGTTTGTTTCCTGTTGTCGCTGCTGTAGTTTTTAATATATAGTCTTTCTAACTAGATTATAAAATGAAATGACAAAAATGGAACTGTAGGTCTGTGCTAATGGGAGTCAAAGGACCTAAGAAATCATAACATCAATGAGTCCAAAGGATGAACAAAGCGGTAAATTCACTGAAATTAATAGTAAAGGATGCAGTAGCAGAATATTATTCAAGTACTAAAATCTCTTAGGAAGGTAGAAGATCTGAATTGAGTACATGATTCAGATAAATGATACATGAGAAATAAAAAGGGGGAAAATGGATGGCATTGCCAATACTTAATAAGCAGGCATTAAGGATAGAAGAGATAGTTCTGCCATTGAATCAAGGGTAGTAAAAGAAAGAAAAGACTGCATTGGAATGTTCTCTCTCCTTCTCTCCTTCCACTCCCAGCTCCTCTCTCTACCTCCCTTCCTCCCCTTGACAATTCTCCTATAATTTTATCAAAAGCAGAAATTGGATTTTATATTTCTTTGCATCCTTCATATGCTTTGCCCATGGCAGGAGCTCAAAAAATATTTACTGACTGGCAGCAGGTACATGAAATGGAAATGAAAAGAAACAAAACAAAGGGGAGAATCAAAAATGAATGAATGGTTTTATAATAACCTGCCAACTACTCTCACCAAGAATCTGTACTGGCTTTTATATCTGGAGCCATTCTATGAATATATCTATGCATAATTCTGGGAAACTGATGCTGACCTCTTCAGAAGGTAAAAGGGGAATCTGTGGCGAGAAATCTAAAACTCCAGAAAGACCTGAGATGAAAAATTCAGGGACAGAAATTGGCCAGTCTTCAAAGACAGCAGAGAGAGTCTTAACAGGGCTTTCTCCCTGGGTACCAGCATATGGGAGGGGATGTTCTGGTTTTGTTGTTTTTGTTTTTGTGGGGGGACACTGTGTTCCCTGGGGAGTGCTTTTGTGTTTGTCCATATGGTGACATTCCTCCAGACTCACAGGGAGCAATTATCCGATTGGGACATTCTGGAGGACAGGACATCCTCTCGTTCTTCAATGAGATTCATGAGTAGGACCATCGTTTTTACTGCCACATCTGCTGTAACCCCAGACAGTCCTCTGCATCCTGCATCCTTAGCATCCTGCATCCTTCTTAGCATCCTGCATCCTCAGCACCCAAATACTCATCCTTGCCCCAATCTGGCTCTCGGTCAGAGCAATCACTGTCAATGCAATCCAAATAGAAAAATCAAGGTTTTGTTCTGAAAAAGTAAGATGAAGAGAGAGGTAAGTGAAAACAGAACCCACAAAGACCCAGGAAAAGGGTATCACGTGATCAGAGATGCCCCTAATATTCTTCCTCTGCAGTAAAGTCATTCTTCAAGTTCCTCCTGAGCTTTCTAAAAACTAGAAATACCCTTTTTCCCTTCCCTTGCTTTTCAAACCTCCAGAAAGAAAAAAAAAAAAAAAAGCCTGACTCTATTTGAGCTAAAGCAGGAGAAACAGAGAAGTGTTTTCCTTTCTCCCAGCTGATTAACTCACTCCTAAAAGACAATAAAGCAACATCCAGCCTGCAGCTTAATGCCTTTCTGGCTCTCCTAGCAATACATTAGCCATTTTCAAAGGCAAAGTCTCTCACTAAGGAATTCATTATTCATGGGAGTCACAGGCCCCAAGTGCTCCACTCTGGCCAAGGAGTAGGCTTGGACTGTGCTCAGGGTTTTTGAAAAAACATCCTTAGGAGAAATCACTTTTTTAAAAAGTCAATAGCTGAGAAGGCAAGCAGAGAGTTTAAAAGGGCCATAATTCATAAATCGATGATGCCATACTCCCAAGGAAGACTTTCACATTGACTCAACAATCCCATTTGCAGTGAGCTAACACAGCTGTAGCCTCCACTGGGTCCTCAGTTCAGGCCTCTGCATAATTAGGTTTTGTTTTGGTGAGAAATCAAAAAACTTCCCTCTCTGGATGGAGACACACAGAATGCGTCTCAGGCACAAACAGAACTCTGATCACTGGATTTGTCTGGAATTATGGTCCTATTAAAGCATCTACAACCAGGACTAATCATTCATTATTGTGAGGGAAACCCTAAGAAATTCTGAACAAGAAAGTTTTGACTGAGTCAAGGTCTCTGCTGTAAAATGTGAAATTTATGAAATATATTTACTTTACTCATGAGTACTATTGTACATAATCGACATTTTATTTAAAACAAAGACAATTTACTTTGATAATATTTCTATAAACAAAACCCTATAAGTAAGGGAGTAAGTAGAATAACAACATTTGAATGGGATGGCTCCTATCCTTATAAGATTCTATTCTGTGACTTCTGACCCAAATGGGAGCAGATTTTTTAAGAATTCAAAAGATTGGATTCTATCAGTGATGCTGTTTGAAAATCATTGAAAGGATTGAGAGCTAAGAAATATAAAAGAATTCAAGCTTCAGAGATCTCTGCTCAAGGTTCATCCCTCACCTCCCATTTCTTCTTGTCTTCATGCTCTGTTCTCATGCTACATAGAGAGACATATAGGAGAAGAAAAATGAAGAAGGGAGCCTGGCAACTTTGAAAGAGTAGATTTCAGGCTTGTAATTTTTAGTATTTAATTGAATTTCACAAGGATGTTATGGAACATCTGCTTTGGTGTAGAGCACCTTCCCAGATGGTGTAAAAATACAAAAGAAAAGCTAGACATAGTGCCTGCCCTCAGTGAGCTTTCAATCTGGCTCACAAAATAGGACCTTTGGGCCAGTCATATCACCTTCTATACAATAAAGGGATTAAACTAGAAGACCTCCAGGGTCCTTTCTGCACTTTTCTTATCACAGTGCCTTGAACATGGTAGATACCAAAAAATAAATTTAAAAAATAACTTTAGAGATGAATCTAGTTCAGTTTTATTATTTCACAGATGAGGACAGAGAAATGATTTGCCAGAGGTCACACAGTTAAGGGCTAAAGGACTAATGTTTCCAGTATAGGACATTTCATCTTTTATCTTTGCCTAAAATCTCCACCTCAATAGGTTGGTCACTAGCCTAGAATGTTCTTTCTCCTTTTCACTTTGATATCTTAGAATCTCTAAAGCACTTCAAAGCTCAGCACTAGGGACATCCACAACCAGAAGCCCCAACTGATCCTCCACAGCAAAAATTGCTCCATTTTTATGTAAAGGGAAATGCTCCAGTGAAACCACAGGAAAAGTTAAAAGAGCTGGAAAGGCCACATTGAGATGTAAAAGAAAAAGCTTTCAGATGAAAAATAGACATTTCACAACTTGCAAAGGGTGGAAGTCATGAATACTTTAATTGCATATGAATCAGTAAGTAGAATGGTGAATGTATCTCTAAAGCATAAAGTGCTTTCACACTTTAGTTTCTAGTCACTCATCTACATAAGATTTTCAAAGGATGGGAGGTGAAAATTACTAATCACTTTAAGGCTTAGGGAAAAGACTTTTGAGAAAGGAAGAATTTCCTCTACTTGAACATAGAGCAATGGATGAAGGTAGGGAAAAAAAAGACTCCCCTGGAAGAATCGAGCTACAAGACCAATGAACTAGACTTTCCAACAGACCCTGGGCAACCATCCTTGCTCAGTCCAGCAATAGTGGACCCTGATCAGAAGTCAGAACAGACCTGGACCACTAATAGATCGGTCTCTTCTGCCAACCAACCTAAACCCATGAACAGCAGAGTTACTGTGCCTTGCAAAGAGCTAGTCCTATAAAGAGACAGCCCATTGAAATGGAACTAGTGAACTTCATGATTTTAGAGAGAGAAAAAGATATTGAGACTGTAGTACCACAGCTAAAAGTTATTGATTACACGTATCCCATACATCTGTGCTCATTACCCACTCTTGTACTTTAAGTAACCCCATGTGTCAGAGATGTTTGGGTGAAATATTTTTAACTACTGTCCTTGCTATATCATTTTAATAAATGTCTTTATTAAGAATATCTACTCAGTTAAGATAAAACTTATCTTACTCATGATCAACTAGACTATGATCAACGAACTTACATTTGTCTCTTAGGGAAGAAAATGAGAGGAGGGAACTTAAGCAAATTGAGTTCTTGCCTATCTAATATCCCATGGCCTTCCTACAAGGGGTCCTAGGTCCTAAGTATAGACAGGAGAGAGCCTAAATTTTACTTTCCAAGCAACTTTCTGAGGCAAGCAGGGAAGAGCAAAAATAGGATTATCTCCTTTTGTTCCTAGCTAGGGCAAACTCCACAATTATTATATCCAATCAGAAGGCCCAGTAATGATGTCAACTCTCAGATTTTTTTTTCCCCAATAAAAGAACCTACTGGTACCATAATCCCCTGCTAAACTATTGTTCACCTTATGGCAGTCTAGGGTTCATTAGGAACCTACCTACTGCCTTATGGCATTTTTATGGCATCTTTATTTGCCTACTTTATGGCATCTTCTGCCTGGTTAGTTATGAATTCCACCAGGGAACTTAGAGCCCAAGTCGTTCCCCTTGTTAATAGCTAAAACTTCCCTTTTTGGAAATAACCAGATGTTAGCAGTGGAATAAAGTCTTTGCCTCTTGATTTGGTGATAATCTAAACCTACAAAATTTTTTGTGACATCTTGCAACACCAGCCCCAAACCCCAACATACTTTTGGGGTCCAACCCCTACTCCCCAATATTTTGTGGACTTAATGGGAAGAGTCCTGAAACACTAATATGTTTTGGGAGGGATCAGCACTCTTGCACCTCATCAGCCTCATCTCTTGTCTTTTTCTCTTTGTTTTTAATTGTTTCTTTTGATCCTTGTGTGCCTCAGTTTCTCTATAAGACTAATGCTGCCTCCAAAAATCACTGATATTTGCCATATGATTGTGAGTCAACTATCTTGAAATTTTACCTACCCCCAAGAAGATGAGTACCATAATAAATTCATTCTCCAAATCCCCAGACTTGCATGTCTCTCCTGAAGAATAAAATTGGACACTCCCCCCTCCACTCCCCAAAAATGTGTTTAGGGCTTAACAAAGTTGCAAACACAGCGGCTGGCATGTGTATAAATATTAGTGGTCACTGTTACTCCTGATATGATGACTGTTTCCTGCTGTACTACTTCCTCTCATTGTACTTCAGTGGAACAAAAATGTTCAAGCAAGCTAAGTTACTCAGGACCTGAGTTATTTAAATAGATACATCATTACAAGCCTGAAATACCCTGTGCTACCTCAGATCAGAGGAGCAAAAGAGTCATGTGTCCAAGATGACCGATGAGAGACTGGATCAGAGAGAGTGGGAGGCAATACTGGTACTCTTTGCTGCACTCATTTAACATGTTTTCCACGTTTTCTTCATATTCTCAGTGACATTAACTATCCCCTCTGCTTCTCAAGCTTATTATAAAAGAGTTGCATGGGCAGACACTCTACAGAAAGAATAGTTTCCTTAGGGTCCTGAGTATTTTGAACTCAGATGTCCATTTTATGTAAAAGAGACAGGGCATCATAAGGAGTCTTCAAGAAAGACACATGGGCATATGTGAGCATGCATTTGGTGGGAGGTACAATCCACCAGACCTTAATCACCTGAGATGGCCCCAAAGAGGGCCTGGGAAGCTCCTGGGAGAGTTCTCATTCCATGTTGCTCTCAAGCTTTCTCTCTCTTTATCAAAGAAAAATTTGCTCTTGTTGTGTCTTCCATGGAGTCCCAGGTGTTTGATCAAAGCTCTTGTTGCCTTTGTTGCATAAACATGAACACATAGCCAAGCTGGTGTGAGATTTATAAAAGCAAAAGGACAGAGTTTGTTGCAAGATACAAAAAAAAAAAAAGCACACAAATGAGTTTTTTTTTAAGTACCTAAGAAAATACAATTTCATGAATAGTAATGGGATGAATTGTACCAGTCTGAAAAATTTAGAATGTGGTTGTTTTTAAGAGCTTGACGTTGTAATTCAATAACTCAGTGGAATTTTAAAATAGGCAGATGAATGAAACTGGAACCCAAATTCAGTTATCTTTACTTGTCTAAAACCCAGCTGAAAAGCAGTGACAGGAAGCAAAAAGAGAACAAAAAGTTAATGAAAATGGGGAGGGATTATTTAAACAATTCTTCACACAATTTGGGTACTGAAAGGCCTGTGATGTGAATTTTCACTTAAGTTTATAATCAGGACCAGTCTAACTGACAGTCTGAACAGTCATCATCCAAGATAATCCTTTTCTTATGTTTCTTTATCCATGTGATAAAGATGCCTAAAATTTTACCATTATCACTTTATTATGCCTTTGGGATATGAGCCAAATTTTAGAATTTATGATTAGAAGAGACCTTGGAGATCAATTACATAGGCACATTTAATAGGTGCCTATTGGTTAATTGACTTTCAAAAAAAAAAAAAAAAAACCTGAGATTAAGTGCCTTAGCTAAATCATCCAACAAATGGCAGAAACTGTCTTCTTTGGACTTCAAATCCAGGAGTCTTTCTAATAAGCCACAGTGCATTGCTCCATCTAGGATCATGAGGAGAGGGAGACAGACAGAGACCTAGAATGACAGAAACAGAGACAGAGAGACAGAGACTATGGGATTTTCCTGGTGCTACATAAAAACTAACAGCCCTAAAATGCAATCTCATGAACTCTGACTAGAAATGCAACCTATTTGTCCACAGGACCATGCTGCCTTTTAAAATGTCCCAAACACACCAACATTTTAGTATGAGTGAGTTTCTCCCTGACTGGAGCACCTAGGATAACATATGGGTCCTGGGGTCCAGAGACAGGAAAGGAGGGTAACTTAAAAGTTGGGGGAAGGACCACCCAGTAGTGTGTGGGGCTGCCCTAGAGAGAGCTGGGCTCCTGCCATATTTTTCACTTTGGAAAATATAGCCTTGCTTGGATAGAGCTGCTCTCTTTCATCCTCCCCTCTTCAAGTTTAGGAAGAATCAATTAAATTAGCAGAGAGAACCAAGAGACACAGTACGGTAGGAACCACAGGCAAAGTCAACCTAAGTTAAAATAGATATGAGGGGGAAATGGAGGAGAGAAGAGGAAATGATAGAAGAGATCAGTGTCTAACTGTCCAGCACAATGACTCTCTTTTGTTACTGACTGGTTTCCATTTGGGGTTATGTTTATTGAGAATCTTCAGGAGTAAAATGAATTCTGGTCTATAAACTCCATAAATAAGTTCCCAAGGCCTCGGGCCAAAGGAATCAACCCTGGAGAGGGAAAGGGGTGGTTATTAACCTGTCAAGCATGGGCAATTGTTAAATTACCTTTTTTGCTTTTGAGTGACAGACAGGAGCAAAGGATAGAGTTGAAGGGGCCAGAACCAACATTTTTCATCTCGAAGATCATAAGTCTCTGGAGTTCCTTTAGCACTTTCTCCTCTGGCGAAGGACAGCCCTCCCCCCCTCTCCCAATTGATTTTTTTTTTTTTTGGTTTTGATTTCAACTAGGTAAAAGAGGCCATTCTTTGCCTCATTTCTTACCTAACCTTAATCACTGAAAAGGCTAGATCTTAGTCAAACTAAGACATATTAAAAACCTTAGCTTAAAAAGGCCGAGGTCTCCCAAAGCATCCGGGGTCATATTTAGTCACCTTGGTCTATATCTTGCCACTGGACCCAGATGGCTCTGAAGGGGAAGGTGAGGCTGGTGACTCTGCACAGCCCCCCTTGACTGAAATCCAATTCATTTACATATTATGGCATCATTTTCCCTATGTCAAGGTCCTCTATAAGAATTAAGGACAAGATGTGGGAAAACTGGGACACATACATTGTTGGTGGAACTGTGAACAGATCCAACCATTCTGGAGAGCAATTTGGAGCTATGCTCAAAAAGTTGTCAAACTGTGCATACCCTTTGACCCAGCAGTGTTTCTACTGGGCCTATATCCCAAAGAGATCTTAGAGGAGGGAAAGGGACCCACCTGTGCAAGAATGTTTGTGGCAGCCCTTTTTGTAGTGGCTAGAAACTGGAAACTGAAGGGATGCCCATCAATTGAAGAGTGGCTGCATAAATTAGGGTATATGAATGTTATGGAATATTATTGCTCTGTAAGAAACGACCAGCAGGACGATTTCAGAGAGGCCTGGAGAGACTTGCATGGACTGATGCTGAGTGAAACGAGCAGAACCAGGAGATCATCATGCACAGCAACAACAGTATTACATGATGATCAATTCTGATGGACATGGCTCTCTGCAACAAAGAATTGTCTCAAACCAGTTCCAACTGTTCACTGAAGAAAACCATATACACCCAGAGAGAGGGAAATGAAATATAGACCACAACGTAATATTTTCATGATCTCTATTGACATTTGCTTGCATTGTGTTGCCTTTCTCTGATTCTTTTTTTTTTCTTGTAGATAGGATTTTTCTTGCATAACTTCTCAAGCATTTCAACATTATTAACATGTAGTGGACTTCCTGCCATCTAGGGGAGGGGAGGGGACTGGGGGTAAAATTTGTAATGGAAAGCTTTGTAAAGATCAATGCTGGGGAATTATCCATACATATGTTATACAAATAAAAAGCTTTAATTAAAAAAAGAATGTTAGAGATGGAAAGATCCTAAAAAAAAAGAATTAAGGACAAAAAAAATTAAAATAAAATATACAAACATGTGGCCTAAAGCTGACCTTACAAAGATAAAGACAGCAGCTTTTATAATTTTGGTAATAGCCAGTCCTAAAAGGCTGAGATGTATATAATTAAACAGCAAAGTTCAGCACCAGATGTGAATTTCAACCCATTTCTTTAACCAGAAGCAAGAACTCAGGGCCCAGCAACAATTTTCTATTTTGCTTACAACCTTTTAATTAAATTAAATTGAGTTGCCATTTATTAACCATTTATGAAAGGCACACTTTTAGACCCTGGGAATATAGTTTTCAGGAAAGCTAATCTATAGTGAGTGGTTTCTGAGCTGAGCCTAAAATGGAGATCCAGGTAATGAGAACCACAAGTGAGGAGAGTGCATTTCAGACAATAGGGGACAATCTGTGCAAAAGATTAGAGACAAAAGGAGAAAGGAAAGTTGGTTGATTAGAGCTGGAAGAAACCTTCCAGGCTGTAAACTCAAACCACTTTGTTTCCCCAGGCAATGAAACTGGGCCCCCAGGTGAAGGGTCCAGTCTAGGAGCACACAGGCAATAGGGAATGGCAGGGAGAGAATTCAAACCCAATTTCTCTACCTCCAAATCTATTGTCCACTGTACCACATTGCCGCCATGTTTGGATAGTTCTAAGATCAGGATCAGGAATAATGCTTCCTAAAACCAAAAAAAAAAAAAAAAAAAAATCACTTTAAAAAAATATCTCATGTTTAAATATTCCTTTAAAGTTTACAAAGCCCTTTTTTTCACAATAACTCTAAAGTAGGCCTTAGTTAAAATAGCAACTAACATTTATATGATGATTTAAGGTTCAAAAAATATTTTCAGTAAATTATCATTTAATCTAGATTATCAATCCTGTGAAGTCTAAAACTGTAACTATCCCCATTTTATAGATAGAGAAACTGAGGATGAAGTAGTTTAAAATGATACTTGTCCAGGATCTTGTACGTGGATTCAACAAGAAATCTTTTGGATCATAGGTCCAGCATATTATGTGCTATATATCATCACTGCTTCCCTGGTATAGAAATGAAACTAAACCTGACACAGGTGAACAAATACATTCAAGATCACATAGATAATAAGTATGAGATTTGGCAAAGATATTGGAGAGCTTTGTTTTTTCTTTCTCTAGTTCATTTTACAGATGAGGAAACTGAGCCCCCTTCCCCAAAATTCCAGTGACTAACTCTTGCAAATTCAAAATCCTCAATCCGGCATTCAACATACTTAATAACCCAGCCCTCTCCTGCTTTTGTAATTTGTTTACACCTTTCTCCCCAATACACACTCTGAAGACACCGGCCGCCAGCCCATCAATGGGCTGTAAGCATTCTCTCCAGCTGAGCCCCAAGTCTGGAATGCTGTCCCATTGGGCTGTGACTCCTAACCTGATCTTCAAATCCCAACTAAAATCCCACCTTCTACACTAAGCCTTCCCCAGCCCTCTCACTCTTCCCTCTGTTAATTACTTCCCTTTCATCCTCCATAGAGTTTGCTTTGTGCTTATTTGTTTGCTTGTTGTCTCTGCAGTTAAACTATAAGCCCCTTTGGGGCAGACACTACCTTTTGCCTCTTTTTGTATCCTCAGTACTTATCTTGTTTGCCCTTCATTCTCAGAGGGGACCAGGAAATCAAGGAGGGGATACCTTCGAATTTAAATGGGGGCTGGGCAAGGTCACCTGCCTCCCCTTCCCCTCCAGAGTCCTCTGGGTCCAGTGGCCAGACCTAAATCAGGAAGACTGGAGATGGCCCTGGATGCATCTGGAACATAACAGGTACTATAAATATTGATTGAATGAGACTTTATTTTGTCTATAATTGGTACAAATACATAGAAACATCCTCGTGGTCTCTTTCAGCTAGAATGTGAGTTCTTTGAGGACAATGTTCTATACATGCTCCATATGTAGACACAATAAATTGACAGACTTGACCAAAATGAACAAGAAAAACATGTGCTTAACATCAAACAGTTGGAGAATTGTGATTCCAAAAAGGTTAAGTCTCAGGCCTAAAGAGTGATGGGAAATTGAATTTAGCTGGATCGCCTTAAAGAGTTAATAGTCTCATAACCCCCTTTATAATGATAAACTGAGGAAGGGGAGCAAGAAACGCCTCTGGGGGCAGCTAGGTGATGTAGTGGATAGAGCACCGGACCTGAAGTCAGGAGGACCTGAGTTCAAATATGTTCTCACACTTAACATTCCCTAGCTGTGTGACCCTGGGCAAGTCACTTAACCCCAACTGCCTCAGGAAAGAAAGAAAGAAAGAAAGAAAGAAAGAAAGAAAGAAAGAAAGAAAGAAAGAAAGAAAGAAAGAAAGAAAGAAAGAAGGAAAGAAAGAAAGGAAGGAAAGAAAGGAATTAATAGTCTTATAGACTGACCCCCTTTATAATGATGAATTGAGGAGGGAAAGCAAGAAACGCCCCTGGATCTAACTGCAACAAAAGCAAATGCTAATTAAAAGAAGAGCAAAAAAAGTCATGCAGTGGGCAGTCGGGAATGGTATTTACAGACATATGTTCCAAAACTTCTCCCCTGGCAATACTGCAAGAGAAATGGGAGCAACGAGCAAGCCCATGGGGGACACACTAGAGTAGGACTTTCTAGTTAAGATTTAATCCTCAAGGCCCGGAGGTCTAGAAAAACAAGATCACAGGAAAGCCCCAAAGAGGGAAAGATTGATCTCTGGCACAGGAAGCTTTCTCTTCTTTTTTACTACCATGTCACATTATAACATTTTCCTGCCCCTGGAAAGGAACCCCTTCTGTAAGGCAAGCTCCTGGAGACTGGCTGAATACATGCAACCTTTAGAAGAAAAACAAGAGTTTAGAATGGCAAATTGCACAGGAGATCAGCCAGAAAAATGGAAAAAGGGGAGAAGCAGAATGCTTAATGAAATGGCTCAAAGGAGGCAAGAGGGAACAAGCGGGGAATAAAGGCGTTTTGAGATAGCTGTGTTTAAAAAGACCACAGAAGGCATTCCAGCACTTACAGATTCAATCGAAAGTAAACAAACTGCCCAATCCCACAGAAAGATAAAGACCCACAAACTGGTCTGCAACCCCCGACCCTCAGGGCCAACCCCAAGCCATTTATGTTGGTAACTCAGGATGAGAAGGCCGGGGGAAAGTAAATTGATTAAACTGTGAGCCCCAAGGGGAGAAAAACATAACCAAAAAATAGAGCAGGGACCCAGAGGAGGGGATCAGAGGGGAGGCTTTCCTTGGGGAGATTCTGACTGGGATTTCTTTCTGGATTCAGAAAAAATGGCAAATGGTCTAGCTGGGTCACTCTCAGTGTGGGCGCAGGGGTGATGGGGCTGGCCATGCTCTCCAGGACAATACAGAGAAAAAGCTGGACAGCTCGGCTCAGGTTTGGGGGTTGGTTTGGCTACGGGCTGGGAGGAGAGGGAGACAGAGGGAAAGAAACCCTGAATATGAAGAAAAAATGGAGTGGTATAAAGAAGACCAGATCTCAGTACCTCTGTGAAATGGGAATAGGGAAGGCAGATGAGAAAGATGGTGTTGGATGACTGACTTCCATATTTTCACTTAACTGAGGAATAAATCAAAAAATGAAGAGCTTCAGTTCTCAAGAAAGAGAACTTCTGACACTGCCTGTGTGAGAATATTGGACCTCATCTTCCCAATTAGAGGGATTAAATTAGATAGTAACTTCTAAGGCCTCCAACTGGATCTAAGGAAAAATAAACACTTGCTCTGTCTGTCTCTCTGAATCTGTCTTTCTCTGCCTTTGTCTCTGTCTGTGTGTGTGTGTGTGTGTGTGTGTATGTGTGTGCCTCTCTGTCTCCGTCTCTTTCACTCTGTCTCTCTCTCTTTTTCTCTTTTTCTCTCTCTGTTTGTCTGTCTCTGTGCCTCTGTTTCTTTTTCTGTTTCTATTTGTGTATCTCTGTCTCTCTCTCTATCTGTGTCTCTGTCTCTGTGTGTCTTTCTTTGTCTCTCTCTCTGTCGTCCTCCCCTCCCATACTGTTAAATAATCTCTACCTCCTTCTGGTAATAATGATGATGATGATGATGACAATGATGATGATGGTAACAGTTGCTGGCATTTATATAGCACTTCACAAGTACTGTATCATTTTCATTTCACAACAAACCTGTGAGATAGGTGCTATTATCCTCACTTCATAAATGAGGAAACTAATATAGACAGAAATTAAGTGTTTTGCCCAGGATCATAAAGGTAGTAAATGTCAGAGACCAAATTTGACATCAGGATTCCTAACTCCCGACCCAACACTATTCAATGCACAACTCAGTTTCAACAGGTAAAAGTGGTCCACGTTCATAATGGCCCAAATGCCATAAACCACTGGAGAGAAAGAAATTGGAGATTGTTGAAGGGGGTTGAGAGGAACTCAAACTGAAAGTTCTAAGTAGGAGGCACTCTGCATAGTGGATAAAACTCTTAAGTGAATTAAAATCCTGACTCAGATATTCACTGTCTTCATGATCCTGGGCAAGTCACTTAACCTGCCTGCCTCAGTTTCCCCAAATGTAAAATGGGCAATAATAATAACACCTCTCTCACCTAGTTTTTGTTAGGATCAAATAAGAAAAAAGGCCTTTTAAAGCCTATAAAAATGCTGGTTCTTATTAGTTCCTGAGGCAGCTGGTTCCATAGTGGATAGAGTCCTGGGCCTGGATTTAAGAAGACATTTCTGCTTATTAGCTCTGTAATCTTGGGCAAGTCATTGCATCTCTGCCTCAGTTTCCTCAGCTATAAAAATGGGAATGATAATAGTGCTCACCTAACAGGATTGTTATAAGATAGATAATATTTGGAAAAAGTGCTTGGCACATAGTGTTATATAAATGTTTATTCCCTTCTCTTTCCCCTTCCCCATTTAAATGGGCAGA
This sequence comes from Myrmecobius fasciatus, assembly GCA_023553655.1. NCBI lineage: Eukaryota > Metazoa > Chordata > Mammalia > Dasyuromorphia > Myrmecobiidae > Myrmecobius > Myrmecobius fasciatus. Next base: position 5,334 of record JAJPUD010020977.1, on the reverse strand, counting down.
GCTAAGCAGGAGACCAAAAAAGAGTAAAAATAAGATGAAGTTTAAACTCCTGGGCCATAGAGGCACTCTGGAGCATTGGATACTTAGCTGATAGATCATTCATCTTTATCTGAGTTATATAATATAATACCTTCAAGAATAAATGCCTCCATATCGATCCAAAACAGCAAGAGACAGCAGAAACATCCCAGAATGAAGAGTCAGATGCCCTGGTTCTGAGAACTGATTCTGTTGTTTACTAGCAATTCAACTTTGGGAAAACTCTGAAACCTCTGAGTTTCTTTGAGGAAGACAGACTAAATGATTTCTAACATCATGGAAGGCCAGGTATCACAGTGGGTAGAGTGCTAGGCCTGGAGTCAGAAAGATTCATCTATCTGAGTTCAAATCTAGATTAAGACAAGGACAATGACAAGTAATTTCACACCCACAGGAGTAACAAAAACTTCCATCATTTACATAGCTCTTTAGACCTAGCTTTATAAGTATCTCTTATGATGAAATGTAAATTTTTTAAAAAGTATTCTTTGAAAAATCTCAGTTGAATCTCCCAACTATCCAATTAATAGATGTTGTTATTCTTTTTTAAGATTATCCTTTCTTAGAGATAAGGAAACTGTGGTTAAGTGACTTGCCTATGGTCACATAGCTAGTAAGTCCCAAAGACACCAAATCTGACCCCTAGGACAGACTGCCTCTGGGGCAGAAGAATGGACTAAATGCTCTCTTAGCTCCTTCTAACCCTATGGTTTGGGAGGAGGAGAGGTAAAAGGGGAAAGAAATAATTAGAAAATAATGAAAAAAGAGTAAACATAGAGTGTTTGAAGGTGACAGCAAAGTCCAGTGGCTAGAAAGTCAGCCTCATAGAACCTGGAAAACTTGGGATCAAGTCTTATCTCTGATAGTCTTGGGCCTCTGAGGCCCATGCTCTAGATAATTCTCTAGAGAAGGTATTGCTCAATGAGATGATTCAGACTAGTTCCAATGATCTTGTGATCAAGAGAGCCATCCATACCCAGAGAGAGGACTGTGGGAACTGAATGTGGATCACAACATAACATTTTCCCTTTTTTTGTTGTTTGTTTGCATTTTATTTTTTTTCCTCACCTTTTTCCTTTTTGATTTTTCTTGTGCAGCAAGATAATTGTATAAATATGTATGCCTATATTGGATTTAACATATTTTTACCAGGTTTAACATATATTGGATTACTTGCTATCTAGGGGACGGAATGGGGGAAGGGAGAGAAATTGGAACACAAGGTTTTGCAAGGGTCAATGTTGAATAATTATCCTTGCATATGTTTTGAAAATAAAACTTCAATAAATTTTTTAAAATGAGATATTCAGAAAAAAAAATGTTGCTAAAAACAAACAAAAAACTGTAGGTCTACAACCTATTTCTATTTGAAAAACAATTTAGCAACATAGGGATAAAGGCACAAGACAGTATATGCAGGACTGAAACACAGCAGGATTTAGGATCAAAAGATCTTAGCTAATTGTGTCTAATTTCTGGCTCTGAATGTGCAATGTTGGTGAAATCACTTAACCTTTGGGGGCTTGTTTCCTTACCTATAAAATAAGAGGGTTAAACTAGGAAACCTCTAAGTTCCCTTCTAGTTCATGGGAAGTAGGAGTGACCAATCTATTTACAGATGAAATTCAGAGATGTATATCTTAGCAATCATATTGATTTCCCATTTCCTCTTGACAGACATCAATGTGGGGAGGGAGGGGAATCCCAAGAAGGTTCTCCAAGAATATCAGAACCTTCTGTTAACTTCCCTCTGGTCTTTTCCTCACACTCTGGTGTGTGAGATTTAACTACCCTGCTTAGTCATTCAGGCACTCACAGAAAAGGAACTGGCAAAGAGAAAGTTCTCTGTGTGTTTTTATTTAAAATCAACAACAACAACAAAAAAAATTGAGGAATGTTTCTTAAAAGAGAGTGGGGAGGGGGAGGAGTTCAAAACCACAAAGAGCAGGAAGTGTCATAGGCATCTCCTCACAGTGATACTAGGGAAGCCAATCAACATCTAGCTGAGGCTTTCTGAAAAGTGACACACACAGAAAAGACAGCAATGGGACACTTTCCCAATGGCAATCAATCTACAAGAATTCAATAAGAACTTGAAAAAAATCTTTCTTATATATACTGGACTTTTCATATGGATTGATACAGTGGAAAATGGAGATGCTGTGAAAATTAAAGATATCAGTGAAATTTATTTTTTAAAAAAGCTAAAAAAAATGTTTTTAACTAAGCGCCAACTATATGTCAGACACGATGATAGGTTTTGGGAACAAAAAAAAAAAACAACCAACAAAAACAATGGTATGGTCCTTGCTTTCAATATCAAGGAAGTAGCTGCTCCAATTTGTTTTTAGAAGAGGACCAATAACCATTTGAGGGGTTTTGCCTTTTTTTTTACAGCAAAGCAGATGGAGGAAGTGTGTGGGGGGGAGCAAGAGGGAAGCAGAAAAACTTCTTTTTAAAATCCCATGGATTTGCCTTGCATTACTGTAAAGCCAAGAATTGAGTTTTTTCTTTAATACTTTTCACCATGTACTTACCCTATTAAAGCCCCATAATGTCTTTCTGTTTTTTATCAGAGTTGCAAATTCTTCTGTCCTAGTTTTCTAGACTTTGCATAATGTGTCAACTTTACATGTATCCAATCTTACGTCCTTCTAACCCCTCACACATTCTACCTATTCTAGTCATTGCTATCCTTCCAACTTTATCAGATACTGTATGTGTGCATCCTAGCTTCTATTCTTTCAGTCTTTTGAAATATTCTTCCATTTGTCTTCTGACTATTCAAACATTCTGCCTTCTCCAAGCAGTATGTTATGATTGCTCCAGTTCATCCTGACCTCCCAAGATCACTTATTTCCTGCGCTACAAAATGCAGTCTTTAAATTGTCCTGCATTGTTCAATATTACTTTTAAATGTTAGTGAATAATTCAATTCAACAACCATTTATTAATGGTCTATATGCAAGACCCTTATGTGTTAGATGATGATGATGGGAATAAAGAAACAAAATAAGACCAGTGCCTGACCTCAAAAAACTTATTTTCATCATTATCAGCACCATCAAGTACTTATTAAGTGACTATTATGTGCTAGATATTGGGGATAAAAATCCAATGAATGAAATGATTCCTACTCTTAAAAAATTAAATTCTAAGGGGGAAACACCAAGGGTTATTTCAGTAAATGCAGAGTAAATACAAGAAGGGAGAGCATGAACAGTTGTAGGAATCATGAAAAACACCATGCAGAAGGTAACAGTTGAGCTGTCTCTTGAAGGAAGAAGAATTCTGAAGTAGAAGAAAATAAGTGCAATGGCATAAAAGAAGAGAATCTGAGGTAGTATATGATTGTAGAGGAAGGAGTCCCTTGGGAGAGATGTTGGGAAATTAGTCATACTAAAGTTTGACAACTGACAACATGTGGTAGAATAAGGGTCAAGGACAATGCTACAAACCTGTGGATCTGGTACCTTCCAAAGAAAAAGGGATGTTTGGAAAAGCATCAGGTTTACTGGGAAAGATAATGAATCCTACTTCAGATGTTGATTTTGAGATGACTCTGAGATGAGTTCCAGTTGGAATTCTTCAGTGAACAACTAGTTATACAGAAAATGAGCCTGGATAATGTCTATAGATTTGAATTATCTGAAATGCACTGAAATGGTAATTAAACTGAAGAGAGCTGATGAGGAGCAGGAGAGAAAGGAGAGGAAGAAGAAAGAGAAGAAAGTGAGGAAAAAGAGAGAGAAGGAAGGAAGAAGAGAGAGAGAGCAAGAAAGAAGTAGGGAGGGAAGAGGAGAGTCTATTGGTCTTGTCTCTTTTCAACAACTATAAAGTGATCTCTTTTGAAAGCAAGGGCCATAAATTTCTTCACATAACTTAGCATTGGACTAGGCACACAGGTGCTCAATAAAGTCTTTTTTGTTTGACTAAATGATCTTTCTTTGTGATGTGCCCCAAAGAACATTTCTAGGACCTGCAATAACAACTCTTAAAACATGAGAATTCTAGACAACACTTCTAAGGTCCAATTCTGGATACAAGAAGACTGGAGGGGGAGGAGGAGGTGGGAAGCTGCTGATGAAAATTGACATGGTCCACTGGATCAAGCCTAGAATCAGGAGTCAGGGTAGTTGAACGTGAATCCCTGCTCTGTGGATGACCTCCTGTATAACACTCTATTTAAGTGGGTCTCAGTTTTCTCATGTGCAGAATTAGGGAGTTAGACCAGATGGAACACTTAAGTATTTTTCCAGCTCTAGATCTGATGAGCCCTTACTGCATAATCCTATAATGTAAATAAGGTATTAGCCCAGAGGGTAGAGCTTTCAAGGCCAGGATCTGAACTCCAGCTAGGTGGCAATATTGTTTTCCCACAGCTGAAAATCTGGAAATAAAAACCTTTCACAGTTGAGAAAAGAACATCATTCTGAAAATATGGGGTTCCAATAGGACACTGCTGAAGTACCAGCAGGAGACAAAATAAACCTAAATTTGGGGCTCAGCCCAGTCCCTAGGCAGTGAACACTAGTAGTCAAAGACAAAAGTCTCAGCATTCTATAAGCAAAGAGCCCCAGACAAGTAAGACCTGATCAGTCAGCCATATGATCCCCAACAAGACCTATAACCATTCTGAATTTCAAGTGTATTAGGGAGATAAGGATGGGTTTCTTATCCATCTGCAGACTAGACACTGTCTGCTTAGGTCATTCTTCTGCATGAGGCTTAATATGTATATTTACTAGCTTCCCTTTCTCCATTTGCAAAGCCAAGGCATGGATAAGATCAATAAAGCATGAATCTCTCTTATTTGGAGGACAAACCATGCATTTTACAATGATTTAATGTATCTATCCTCTTGGGATAGCACCTACTATGTGCTAGGCACTATGCTGGGTGGTTGGGACAAAAAAACCAAACAGTCCCAAAAGAAAGATCTTCAAAAGAAAGATCTTACATTGTATCAAGAGAGACAATGATACAGGTAGACAGATATACAATACACATACACAAAAACAAGTTAAATTTGGAAATAAAAGTCCAAGCAGCTGTTGGCGGAGGGGAGAAAGGAGAATCAAGAAAAGTATCATGTGACATCAAGGCAGCATTCTAGCTAAATTCTGAAAGAAAAATAGAGATTCTGCAAGGCAAAGAAATAAAGAAAGAGCACATTCTGGGAACAGGGAACCAAAGAGACAGAAACAGGGGAGGGAGGGTCGTGTGAGAAACAGCAGGAAAGCCAGTTTGATTGCAACAGTCCCATAGAGACTATGACAGGTAATAACAAATAGT
>JAJPUD010020976.1:0-23801 GCA_023553655.1 Myrmecobius fasciatus | reverse complement strand
AGATATGCATCTCGTACAACTATAAATACAAAGTTGCATAGTATGTAAATAGGAATGCTATTTATTTTATTGTGTTTTTTGGTGTGTGTGTCTTCATAAATGGTCTTGTATGTGCACAAATATACATCTCATAACTCCAAATACAAAATTGTATATTATATAAATGTACTATATTTTATGTGTGTCTCCATAAACGGTCTTATACGTGCACAAATGTGCATCTCGTAGAACTAAAATAAAAAGTTATATAGTATATAACACATATGTCTAGGCAGATGATGGCCAGATGGCCCCCAAGGACAGCCCTCCACCTCTGCCCACCCCAGAAGGCCTTTCTCCTCACCTCTGCCAGTCAGTTAATCAGCATTTATGAAGCCACCGGGCCCAGGGCCGCCACTGCATCCTCAAGAGCCCCCCACGGAAGCTAGAGGAGAGAGGGAGCAGCACTTACCCAGTGGCTGGCGATGATTTCCGCACAATAGTTCATCAGAGTGGTGGCCTTCAGCTCTTCGGCAGTTTGATAGAAGCGGATGCAATTTCTCACATTTACCAAGGACATGACTCCTTTCTCACACCTACCCAAAGAAGAAGCAGACCCGGGATGAAGCACGAGCACTTGCAAATCGCCTCAGACAGAGCGCCGGCCAGCCATCTCAGACAGAGATGTCTCAGACAGAGCGCTCCGCCGCCGCCAGAGATGCTAGCTACAGGAATGAGTGGAGAAAACTGAGGGAAGGACTAAGCCCAGGCAAAAAGACACGACTGCGTGCCGTCCACAAAACCCAGCAGGAAGGGGATTCCCTTCAGAGTAACGGCAGACTAAACTCCTGGGAGACCACAGACCAAGAAACACAAATTCTACAAAAATTCTGTTTTTGTCTATTTCTTCAATACCACTGCCATACACACAATGTTCTCTTTCCCTTCACTATGAATCAGCTCCTATGAGTCTTCCCAGTTTTTTCTGAAACTGCTCTGCTCATCGTTTCTTATAGCTCCATCATGATTATCTCCCACAACTTACTCAGCCATCCCCCAATTGATGAGCATCCCCTCAATTTTCAATTCTTTGCAACCATAAAGAGCTGCTATAAATATTAGTATACAAATCCCTGTTCATTGATATCTTTGGGATACAAACCAGTAGTAGTATTGGTCGGTCAAAGTATATGCACAATTTTACAGTCCTTTGGTGCAGTTCTAAATGTTCTCCAGAATTGCTGCATTATATCACGACTGCCAGCAGTGCATTAGTGCCCATATTTTCCCACATCTTCTCCAGTATTTGTCATTTTCTTTTTCTGTCAAGTTATTCAATCTGATATAGGTGGGGTGGTATCTCAAAGTTATTTTAAATTACTTTTCTCTAGTCAGTAGTGATTTAGAGCATTTTTTTCATGTAACTATTGATAACTTTGATATTTTTTTTCTGAAAACTGTGTTTTCATAGGCTTTGATTATTTGCCAATTGCAGAATGGCTCTTATTTTTACAAATTCGGCTCAGTTCTCTATATAGTTGGGAAATGAGACCTTTATTGGAGAAAACTGCTGCAAAATGTTTTTCCCAATTCCCGTTTTCCTTCTCATTTGGGCTGCATTATTTTTGTGCAAAAGCTTTGAAATTTCATATAATCAAAATTATGTTTCACTTCCCACAATCCTCTCCATCTCATTTAGTCACAATTCTTCCCTTATCCAGAGATCTGAGAGGTACAGTTCTCCACGATCTCCTAATTTGTTTAAGATCTCATCCTTTAATTTCTAAATCATGTATCCATTTTGACCTTATCTCAGCATAGAGCGTGAAGTACTGGTCTACGTCTAGTTTCTGGCAAACCGCTTTCCACTTTCCCCAGCAATTTTTGTCAGACATTGAATTCTTATCCCAAAAGCTTGCACCACTGGATTTCTCAGATATTAGGTTACAACAGTCATTTATGATTGTACATTGTGTAATCTATCCACTGATCCACCATGCCATGTCTTAGCTAGTACCAGATTGTTTTTGAAGATTACTGCTTTATAATATAGTTTGAAATCTGGAAGTTTTAGTCTGCCTTCCCTAACTATTTTCCCCATTAATTCCCTTGATATTTTTGAACTTTTGTTCTTGTAGATGAATTTTGGTAAGTTTTTTTCCAATTATATAAAGTAATTCTTTGGTAGTTTGGCTGGTATGCTATTGAATAAATAAAGTAACTTAGGTAGAATTGTCACTTTTATTATATTGATTTGGCCCACTCATCAGCAATTAATATTTTTCCAACTGTTTAAATCTATCTTTATTTATATGAACAATGCTTTTGTAACCATGTTTATATAACCCCCAGTTTCTGTTGGCAGGCAGATTCTCAAGTGTTTTCTATATTATCTGCAGTTATTTTCCAATGGAATTCTATTCCTATCCCTTCTTGTTGACTTCTGTTGGTAGCATGTAGAAATGCCAATGATTTGTGTGGGTTTATTTTATATCCTGCAACTCTGCTGGAGTTGTTAATTGTTTCAACTCATTTCTCTAGGATTCTCTAAAATACCATTATCATCTGCAACGACTGAGAGTTTTGTTTCCTTATTACCTATTCTTATTCCTTCAATTTCTTTTTCTTGCCTTATTGCTATAGCAGGCATTTCTAGTACAATATTGAATAATAGTGGTAATAATGGACATTTTTTTCTTCACTTCTGATCTCATCTGGAAGGCTTATAAGTTATCCCCCTTATGCTTGCTCTTCATTTCATCTTTTTAGAGTATAAACACTTTATTTAACTGATAAGAAAGCTGAGGTCCAGAGGAATAAAGTCCTCCTAAGTGCCAAGTCACTTAGCGTTGTTCTTCTTTATCTTTCAGATAAATATTATTTATCATTTTAAGGAAAGCTCCATTTATTCCTATGCTTTCTATTGGTTTTAACAGGAATGGGTCCGTTACTTTGTCAAAAGCTTTTTCTACCTCTATTGATACAATCATATGATTTCTACTGGTTTTATTATAGACAAAGTCAATTATGCTGATGTTGTCCTAATACTGACATTTATACCAGGAAAATGTATCGTACTGGGATTAACTGGGAATTCACATGTGAATCCATCTGGGGATTTTTTTCTTGGAAAGTTCATCAATGATCAGTTCAGTTTCTTTTTTCTAAGTTTGAGTTATTTAAGTATTCTATTTCTTCTTCTGGGCAGTTTATAGTTTTGTAAATATTCACCCATTTCATGTAGATTGTCAGTTTTACTGATATGTGCAACTGGGCAAAATAACTCCTAAGAATTTCAATAAATTCATCTTCACTAATGATATATTTAGCCTTTTCACTTTTGATACTAGCAATTTAATTTTCTTCTTTTTAAAAAAAATTAAACAAATGTTTATTTTGTTTTTTCCCTCAAAAACCAACTCCTAGTTTTATTAATTATTTCAGTAGTTTGTTTTTTTTCTATTTTCAGTTCTATTAATCTCTGCTTTGATGTTCAGGATATTCATTTTGGTGTTTAATTGAGAATTTCAAATTTATTCTCTTTTCTAATTTCTTACACGCCCAATTTGTTGATCTGTTCTTTCTTTCTTTTATTGTTATATGCATTTAGAGATAAAAATTTCCCACTAACTATTGCCTTGGTCACCTTCTGCAAATTTTGGAATATTTCATTGTTGCCATTGCCTTTGATGAAATTTTGATTATTTCTACGTCTTGCTTTTTGACCTTATTATTTAGGATTAGATTATTTAGTTTCCAATTAGCTTTTAATCTACGCCTCTACTATCTTTTATTAAATGTGATCTTTATCGCAATGTAGTCTAAAAAGAATACATTTAATACTTCTGTTTTTCTGCATTTGGCTATGAGGCTTTTATGACTTAATTACTACATGGCAGTATCTTCTTTTTTCTGCACATTCCCATTCAATTTTCTCCAGAAGTATATACTCCTTTGTGTTCATATTCCCATTCGATTTTCTCCAAAGGTCTAGCATATCTAACTTTTCTAAGATTCTATTCATCTCCTTGACTTCTTTCTTATTTATTTTATGGTTAGATTTATTTAGCTCCGAGAGGGAAAAGTGGAGGTTCTCTACTGCTATGTGTTTACTCTGTTTCTACTCTGTTTCCTTCTTTTCCTTTATGAATTTGGATGCTATGCCATTTGGTGCATATATATTGGATATCAATAACACAGTTCATTATCTATGGTTCTTAGCAAAATCTAAATTCCTCATGGAATGTTTGCTTTTTTTGTTTTGTTTTGTTTTTTTTCCGGAGATCATGATTGTTACTCCTGCCTTTTTTTATTTCAGCTGATGCAGATTAGATTTGGCTCCAATTCTTTATTTTTACTCTGTGTGTGACTTTTTATTGCAAGTATGTCTCTTGCACACAACATATTGCTAGATTCTGCTTTCTTATCCATTATGCTATCCTGTTCTATTCTATGGCTAAGTTTATCTCATTCAAATTCACAGGTATGACTACTAATTGTGCATTTGCCTCCATCCCATTTTCTTCTCTTTATCCTTCTCTCTCATTTTATATTTTGTCCCTCCTCTAAAGTCTGTGCTGCTTCTAACCACTGCCTTCTTTTACCAGCATCTCCTTTTATCAAAGCTCCTCCTCCTCTCTCTAATCCCTTGCCCTTACTTCCCCGCTGGATAAGATAGATATTTATTACCAATTAAATTTATATATTCAAGCACTGTCTACCCTGACTCTTCCCCCTCTACTGTAAGAACTTTTCCTTGCATGTCCTTTCTCTCTCTTTCCCTTCCTCCAGGGCATTCCTCTTTCCTACCTAGCCACTTTTTTTTTTTTAAAACATGATCCAAAAATAATTGATTCACTCTTACACCCTCTTTCTACGAAGAATTCTTTAAACTGTCCTAATAAAGTTATTAGACGATACATGTTTTATCTATCAATAGGGAAAGGTGAACACTTTAACCTTATTGAGTCCCTTATGATTTCTCTTTCAAGTTTACCTTTTCAGGTCTCTTCATTAGGAAGGCTTGAAAGTGCCCTATTTCATTAAATATCCTTTTTTTTTCCCCTTGAAGGATCTTGTTTAGTTTTGCTGGGTAAGTTATTCTTAGCTATAACCCCAACTCTTTAGCATTTTGGCATATCATATTCTAATCTTTCTGCTCCTTTAATGTGGTAGATACTAGATCTTGTGTGATCTTCACTGTGGCTCCATGGCATTTGAACGACTATTTCCGGCTGCCTGAAGTATTTCCTCTTTTAGCTGGGAGCTCTGGAATTTAGCTATAATAATCCCAGGAGTTTTCATTTTGAGATCTCTGACAAGAGATCAATTGATAGACTCTTTCAATTTCTGTTCTACCCTCTGATTCTAGGAAATCAGGGCAGATTTCCTTGATCACGGCTTTTAGGCAGTCCCATAATTCCTAAATTCTCTCTCCTCGATCTGGTTTCCAGGTAAATTGTTTTTCCAAGAGATGTTTTACATTTCTATCTTTTCATTCATTTGACTTTGCTTTATTGTTTCTTGGTGTGTGGTAGTCATCAGCTTCCACTGACCATTCTCATTTTTAAGGAATTATCTTGTTGAGTGAGCTTTTGTGCCTCCTTTTCCATTTGGCCAATACTGCTTTTTAAAGGGTTATTTCCTTGAGCATTTTTGTGGCTCTTTCTGCAAGCTGTTAACTATATTTTCATAATTTTCACATGTTGCTCTCATTTCTCTCCCCAATTGTACCTCTACCACTCTCAATGTGATTTTGAAAATATTTTTAAAATTTCTTCCAAGAATTCTTAATGGGCTTATGTAGAATTCAATATTTAAGGCTCTTTTGTTATTCTTGTCTTCTGCGATTATGTCTGGGTCTTGCCTGTCACCATAGTTGCTTTTATGGTCAGCGTTTTATGTTGTTGTTTGCTCATTTTCTAGCCTATTTCTTCACTTTAACTTCAGGTTCTTTCCAGCTAGGGGCAGGAAGTATGAGGCTGCAGGCTTTTTTGCGCTGTTCTTTTCAGAGCTAGTTCAGAGGACCTATAAGCTATCAGTGCTTCCAAGGTCGTGTGAACCAGGGAGGAAGATGATTATTGCTCTCTCGGTCCGTGCTCCGTGGTTCTGATTCCTTGGATTATAATTCATATCTCATGTTCCTCAGTGACCCTCTTCCATTAGGATGGGAAACAACACTGTTCCTTAGGGTTCCTGGTCCTCTGGAGTGATTCTGCTCCTCACTCTTGACTAAAAGTGCTCCTCTCTGCTCTTCTATTACCTGCAATGCTCATAAGCAATGGAGAAGCTAAATAGCATCTGATCCTGCATTTGGGGCTAGCACAGGGTACCCTGAGATCGCTTTCTGACCAGCTGTCAGGTCCCCTTTTTGTCCCTGGCTTGAGAGCTCCCGAAGTTGCCTCTGTCTCCACCAGCTAGATCTACCACTGGGGTCTCCTCCATGTGGGCTCCCGGCCGGTCTTTCTTCCAGGGTCAGAGATCTCCCTTTCCTACTTCCTATGTTGTCTGTCTCACACTGACATTCCCGAATGTGCTCCGAGGATGTACTTTAAAACTGTATGTCAGGAAATACCAGGAGAACTCAGCCTTTCACACCTGGCCATTCTGGCTTTGCTTACAAAAATGCTCTTTAACACCGGGGCAGAGTGCTGAGCTGGAGTCAGAATACCTAAGTTCTAATCCAGTCTCAGACACCAGCTGAGTTCTTCAACCATAAACAGAGACCCGACTTCCCGGATGGCTGGGGGATCATCTTGTAATGCAGCAACATTTATCAAGTGCTTGGCACAGTGTAAGGCATCAAACGGGTGCCCAGAAAATTACCGTTTTTTGTAACGGCGTCTTGGAGTAAAAAGGACCCCGGCCCAACCAATGATCAGCCATCCTTATGATGATGAAGAGGCCATCCCTTCTCAGCTCTCCCTTCTGCTGGATTTAATCAACTTCTAAATTTTTTCAGTTCTAGATTTTGTTCTCAGGTAACAAGAAGAAAGAACAGAAGTGCCAGAGGATGAAGACAAGCTTGCTACTGTCCAATTTCGTTGAACATCTATTTGTTAGCGTACACCTCATATACACTAATTTTTTTGTTCGACGGGCTCAGGTGTTCACAACAAGCTCATTCAAAAAGGAGAATTCTTTTTTAAAAAGCAGTCCTGAGCCTAGAACCGTTAAAAGGCCCCGACTACGTCCCCAGCGCAGTTCCCTGACGTTGCAAGCCCCACTTCAGGTTCGAGCGACTCACCTTTCCCTCAGGAGCTGCAGCTGGAAGCGGTTGGCCAGTCTCATCAACTCTGTCAAGAAGACATCATCTTCCTTGAGCTCCAAGTCATCGGTGTAGACCCAGCGGAGCAAAGCCATGGTCACCTCGGGGTCAGCGTCTGGAGAGAAAAAAGCAGCTCGTCAGACCCAAAGAATTCTGCCAGGCAAAGGTGTGTGTGGGGGGAAATGGAAGGGGGAAGTGCTTGAACCAGCCTGACCCAGCTCTCGCCACCAGGGAATGCTCTTCTGGTGGGAGGGCGCTCTAGGGCAAGAACCAGGGCACCTGCTTCTCGGGGCACTCTGAGGTGCCAATCAGAAGCACACAGCAGGGGCTTAATAAATGCTCATTACCTCCTCCAACAACCTCCTCTCCCCCACACAGGTGTGATGGGTGCTACTGGGCTGGAGCTAACCCAGGACCTCCTAAAGCCCAGCTCGACCACATCATTCCCTCCCGATCGGCTCCAGTGGCTTCCTGCGGCCTCCAGGATCCGGCACAAAGTCCTCTGGATCTGCATCTTCACCACCTGGCCCTTTTCTGCGGGACCAGGCTTCTGACGCTCCACACTCCAGCCCGACTCGACCTCCCTTCCCGGGCCCCCACCTGCCACATGCTTTCTCCTCCACTCCCTGGCTCAGCTTGTTGGGCTCCCCTGCAGACCCCACTCAAATACCACTTTTGGGGGGCTGCTGTTAAAGATTCGCTTCTCCGGCACAAGGGAAGCCCTTTGAGGGCAGGGCCTGGTTTTGCTTTTTCTCTGAACCCCCAAGGGGGAGAGCAGAGCCTTGCTCATCATAAGCACTGAAGAACCGCCCAGATATCATACATACAGAAGCCTTTGGCAAGCGAGGCCGGCAGCTTAGGCACGAGAGCCAGCGGGCCACCTTTCTGCAGGAAATCCCTAGAAGTCGGCCAACGTTATTTCCCCATTTTCTTCACCTGTGACTCCGCCCTAAACATACAGGCCCCAAAGGCGGGAATGCCACAGTCCTGCTATCACTCTCCAGCTTGGCCAAAGCTCTGGAAGGATAGCATGAGCAGGCCCGCAGGGCAGGACAGCTGCGGGCCTGGGGACGAGAAGGGGCCCACCGAGAAAAAAGCGCGCTCCCTTCTGTACCTCTGACCAATGAGATCTCAGAAGGAAGACTCCCTGGGCTCCACACGTTTGATAAAACATGTCCAAGCTAGAAACCGGTTTAAACTGACTGGGTTTAAGGACCGGGAAAAGGCTTTTCTTCTTGTGCTCGCTTAAGAAGCCTCGGCCATATAAGCTTGCACACCCCACGTGGAATTCGAAGCCCATTAACAATAGATGGGATGTATGATGGGGGGGGGGGCATGTTTAGGAGTAGTAACCCTACAGAAGACTCACTGGCCCATTCTTTGGGAGGAGGGAACTGTGACCAACTAAGCATGAAGCTGTCAGGGAGAATGTGTGTGTGGGGGGGTTTCATATCTAGGTGGGCCGGGCTCAAGATCTCATCCAAGTCTGGACCTCCCTGACTTCCTGAAACTCCCAAAGGGCCGATTTCAGCTCCTCATGATCAGCCGGAACTTCCTAACACCCGGAGCAGTCAGAAGACAGGCTCCGCTTCCCTGGGCCGACCTCTGCCCCTGGAGATGGCTCAGGAGAGGAGGGAGTCCTAAAGGGGGTGCCTGAGGCCGAGGACGGAAGAGCGGCGTCCTCTGAAGCCCTGGAAGGCCCCCCTGAAGCTCGGTCCAGACAGAAACCTGGCCAAGCAACAGTATGGAGGGTTCAGAAAGAGCCCACTAGCACAGCAGTGTCAGCCTGGCTCGAGGTTTCCTTTTTACACGGAGCCATCAGCTCCAGGAAGTTTCTCTGGCCTCCACGGGCACAAGCACGCCGAAATGCCCACTGGGCTCACTGTGGCCAAGAAGACACGCCTGGGCACCAAGCTGGCACGACGCTTCCCCGAAGGGCTTTCACCAGAAGAGCCACCCCCGGCCCCAGCAGGCAGACTCACCGGAAAGGTCCAGTTCTTCAGTGGAAGCCAGGCTGGTCAAACTCCAGTTCTCGCTGCGCGCCGCCAGCACAAACTTGTGGGCGTTGATGAGCTGGTTGCCAACCTTGATTTTCAGGTCACTGCCAAGGAAAAGAGCTACATGAGCCGAGCAGCACCAGACAGCCCACCCCGAGTCCAGCCCTTCCGTCTGTCTGTCCGTATGCCTAGAGAATCCTCAGGAGCCCAGCTTAGGGACCGGCACTTGGAGGCAGAACCCTCGGGGCTCCCAAGTCTAGACTCTGTCTTAGCACTGAGGGGCACCCTTTTTGCCCGAGCCCAACGCCATGCCCAGCCCAGGCCACTTTGGAGACGGCTTCTGAGAGTGGGCTCCTAACAGTCCCACTGCATGGCAGGCCCTGAGCTCGGCAGTCAGCCCCCCAGCACTCCGAACCCCCCAGCTCCCCAGCCCCCCGGTCCCCTGGGGCAGAGCCCAGGAGCAAGGCAGTGCCCCAAAGGCCGCCTGCACCTGCCTCCAGTCTCCCACCCATGAAATCCCAGGTCGAGGACAAAAGATAAAAATTCTAGCAAGGGATACTGGGCAAAACACGCCAGGGGATAAAGGCGCTGCAAGTGCCCGGCCTGGGCCAGAGGCAGGGGGATCTGGGGAGAGGTTCCCAGAAGCTCTGTGGCCAGACAGACACAACAGGGGGCCCAGGGGCACAAGAGAGCCTCCCGTTAATCAGCCCTGCCGGGCCCGCACAGGACACGTCCCAGGACTTCCCTCTACGGCCGCGAATCCCTGCCCAAGCTAACAGGCCCCGCTCAGCTGGGAAGGCGAGTGAGGCCCCGTCCACCCTTGGCCCCCACCCCCAAGTGCTGCTTTCTGCACGCCTTTCACTAGCGCAGGCCGTGGGAGGAGGCCGCTCAGGTAACGCAAAGGCCGGGACAGAAAGACTCTGGGCGTTGGAGCTCCTGAAGTCTCCGCCCGGGATGCCCGGCTAGATCCCCCGAGTGAATGAAAGGCGCGAGCGGCACCCGGCGGGAGTTTCCCGGTTCAGAAAGGCCAAGACCAGAAGAGAGCCAAGAGGGAGAAGAGTCTGAGATGGTGGAAGGCCAAAAGATGGGGGAGGGGGGTGGGGGTGGCAGCGAGGCTTGGAGTTTTCAAACGCGGATCCAGGATTGTCGAGCGTTTTAATAGCAAAGACGTGGCTTGGATGATCTGACTTTGGACCTGGAGCTAAGGATAATTCTGTCCATGAGCCCCAAGAAAGCAGTGGGGTGCCCTCGACGCCAGAGCGCCCAGCTTTCTAACCTCAGCCCTCAGGGAAAGTGGCTAGGGTCTCTACCACAGAAGCCCACCCATTTCGGGCTCAGACCTAATCTATGGGGTAAGAGGGAGTCTGGCACCCTCTGACAAAGGGGAGCGCCCCCCAAGATCCTGTGCCAATCTGTAGGCCAGCTTGGTAGGGAGTGGCGTGCCAGACGTGGTCCCCTCCCCTCTTTTCTCTGAAAAGCCAAGGGCAGAGCTCCAAGAGACGTGGGGTAGGGAGAGCAGCTGGGCAGGGGCCTGTGGGGCCTGCGTGTGGAGCGCCACACATGCCTTTCTTTGGTGTATGCTTGCGTTGCGTTTCTCCTTTCTAATCTCTGGGCAGCGCGGTAACTGGGCAGAAACGTACAGAACAACTGAACGTGCTCAGTATGTGCTGGACAATCGACCGACCGTCTGGGGGACAGGCGTGGGGAGGGAGGGAGGAACCACAAGGCTTTGCACGGGTTCTGAAGATCAAAAGCTATTATAAAAAAGCTAGGGGCAGCTGGGAGGGAGAACTCGATTTCTGATCTTTTCAAAAAATCAATTCATATTCTTAAAAAATAATGGAAAAGACTTGGGGGAGGGGGGGCTTTGTAAGTAAGGAGAGCCCCGATGTGCCCGGGGTCGGGCTTCAAAGCAGCATCAAGGCTCCTCTGGAGGACAGCTCCCCAAGAGCCCCTGGCTGGCCCAGGCTCTGTCCAACAGCCAAGTGCTGAAAGAAAGCAGGCCTGGGGGCAGCTGGCGGCCCAAGGGGAGGAGACAAGCAGGGGCCTCCGCAGCAGTCCCTCCCCTGCTCCCCTCCAGGCCCCAGCCCGGCGCCTCCAAATCTGGCCTCACCCCTGCCCCTGAGCCCCTGAGAGCCTCAGTTTCCTCACGTGTCAAATGTAAAAATGCCCACCTGGGACAGGGTCTCTGGCAGAAGCAAAGGAGCCACAACTGTGGAGAGCACTCGGCGGGCTCCAATCTCCAGCCTTCCTCCCGGGGAAAGCCTCCAGGCCCGGGGGCTCTGCAGACCAAGGAGACCAGGGGCGTCCATCCAGTCCTTGTAGCCATCACCTCCCCCTCCCCCCTGGGGCTCAGGCTTCCTCTGTCCCATCCCTCTCTTCTCTGGTCCTTCCCTCCCTCCTCTCCATCCCTCCCCTCTCTGCTTCTTCCTTCCCCTCTGGTCCTTCCCTCCCTCTCCCTCAGCTTGCCCCCAATCTCATTGGGGAGCACACTCTCAGACACTTTCAGCTCAGCTCGTGGGGTCCTCACGACTGCCCCCGGAGGAAGTGTCAGTGGGACCCCCACTCCCCAGATGAGAAAACTGAGGTTCCCCAAACTGCTCTGCTCAGGCCCGGGGCTCCAGGGTGCCGGCAAGGCCCGAGTCACCGGGCTTAAGCGGCCCTTCCCTCGAGAGCACCGGCCACACAAGTGCCGAGGCCGACAAGTCCGAGAAGCCAGAGAGCCGCAAGGGAAAGGCCCGGCCCCGCGGGGGGAGCAGCCGCCACCTCAGAGAGCTCTCCAAACCCCACGTGTCCACGAGGGGAAACACTGTGGGTCGGTGAAAATGAGAGGAGGAGGAGGAGGAGGAGGCCAGGAGGGGCCGGGGGGCCGGAGGCCAAAGGCAGCCTCGGATGCCAGGAGCTAGGGGCCCTGGTGGGTCGGCTCACCTCTGCCCCCATGGGGAGGCTCCTTGCTCAGTAGCACAGGGCCTGGCACACAGCAGGCGCCACATCAAGGTGATGATGATGAGATCTTGAACCCAATGACAGGTTTTACTTCCCCCAAGAGACTTGACTTCATCTCAGTCTTAGCGCAAAGCGTGAATCCTGCCAGCCCTCCTCCCCCATCTCCAGGCCTCTCAGCCCCCCTCCCTCCTGCCCCCCCATTCATTTACCCACCACAGCCCAGGACTATCCCCCATCCTGCAAGTCAAGACTGTTGCCAGAAGTCACCAAACTGTGCAGACCAGAGTCCCCCTCCCCACACAGGTACTCTGACCCCGCCCAGGCCCTCCCCTCCCCTCCTTTCTCCCATATGAACCCTCACCACTCTCCCCCGCCCCTTTTCCTCTTGCTCCCCCATCTTCCCCTTCAAAATCTCCCCCCTGCACCCCAAGGTACCTGCCCCTCACACTCCCAGGTATTTGCCCCCTGTGCCTCTGGGCATCTGCCCCCCCACCCCCAGCTACCTACCCCCCCACCCTGGGCACCTCCCCTAGCCACGTGGCTTGCACCCCCACGGCCCGCCTGGCTTCCTTTCGGAGGCAGCACCACCAGTCTCTGCCCAAGTCTTCCATGACCAGACTCACCTGGGTTCTCCCCTTACCCGGCTGCCCACCCCCTCGGCTTCCTCTTGCCCCTCTTCCCTGGGAGCATTCCCTCCCCTCCCCAAATCCCCACAACCAGCCCCATCACTCCTCAGAGGCCGCTCCCCCCACAAAGCCCCCTGACCTTGACCGCCCCCCAAGTTCAACGTCCCAGAATCTCCTCTCTTTCGCCTTCACAGACCAAACGAGGACTGAGAAATCCGACGGGAAACATCGGAAAGGCCTCTTCTCCCCCAGAACTGGCCCTCGGCCAATAAGCATTTATCGGTCATTGTCGTGGGTGCCGGAGCCCCCGCCCCAAGCCCTGAGGGCACAGGCTCCCACAGGGAGGGCCAGACTGAGGGCCCCAAAGGGCAAGCCGAGGGACCTCTGAGCAGGGAAGCCAAGCGGGCTGTGCCCCCCGGGCTCGCTCCGCACCCCCAGGTGCCTCCTCAGGGCCTTCCTGACGGGGTGGCGGCCCCCTCACCTGTACTGCTCCTGCTCATAGAGGTCGGCCACGATTCTCAGCAGACGCGTGATGAAGCAGTCGCTGCTGCCCTCCTGGTGGGCCTGGGCCGCCAGCAGGCGGCACCTCTTCTCCGTCTCCGCCAGCCGCTTCTGCAGCTTCACGTACTCCTGCCGCAGCAGCGTCAGGTGCTTTTCCAACTTGGCCACCTCCTCTGCAACGGGAACCAAGAAGCACCGTCAGGCAGCTGGGAGAGGCGGCACAAACACCCGCGCGCCCGCAGGAGGCTCAAAGAAGGCCACTCCGTAAGGGCCGGGGCCAGCGCCAGGGCAAGGGCTCCTGGTGTCTCAGTTCCAAGGAAGCACAGTGCTCATGTGTACGAGATCTATGAGTGTGCAAGCAAGCCCGAGTATACACACACACACACACACACACACACACACACACACACACACACACACGCACATGCACATACACACCCCCGATTCCTTGTATCAACCGTGAATTCGGGGCCCCGGAGCTGTCCCTTGCTCCTCCCCGGCCCCGTCCGGGCCTTCAGAAGGAGGTTCAGGCCGGCGCTCCCTGCTGGGCTCGCCGAAGATCACGCCGCGGTTGGGCCAAGGATGGCCCCTGCCCCGAGGGAGCTTGGCCCAGGCCCCAGTCGGGCCCCCATGAAAGAAAGTCCTGGCCGTGAGAGGCGAGACACCAGCTGCTCTAGGCGGCGTACCGGTGTCGGCCGTTGGCCCGGAAACACGAGCTGAGGGGTACGCGGGCTCGGCTGCTTGGGGACCATCAGCTCCTCCTCCCCGGGAGGAACCAAGGCTCACCTGGGGAGCAGAGCAAGGAGGCGGCGGGGTCCCCGGTTGGGATGGGGAGTAAAGCTTGCCCCCTCCTGCTGTATGCTACTCTGCCACTTTTGCAGACTTTTCACTTCCAAGTCCAACCTTATTTCCCACGTGGCCATCGAGTCCTTGCGTCCTCTGAAATGACCCCCCGGTTTCTGCGGACTGCCCTGGGCCCGAGGAGCCTGCTGGCTTGGCTGTGGGCCCAGGGCCCGGGAGCGGGCGGTCCTTTCTCCTTCCTTCACCTCAGTACTACCCCGTGGTCGATTACCCACTAGTCCCTAGGGGTAGAAGGGACTGTGATGGCGGGGAGAGCACCCTGAAACCCAAGGTCGTGGACTGGAGTCCTCTCTGAATTGCTCCAGGGCAGCCTGGGGGGAGCGAATGTCCCTGGGCCTCCACAAGCTTGTCTGTAAACTGCGGGAGCCGGACTTGAGGCCCCTGGAGGCTGCCCCCCCACCCCGACACAGCCCCCCCAGGTGCCAGGCCCTGGGCTACGGAAGTGCTTTCCCAATAGCGCTTCAGGCTCTCGAGCCACCAAGTCACCCAGCTATCTATGGAGGACCTGAGTTCAAATTCTGTTACTGACGCACCCATCGCATCCTCATCTCAGAACCGCCAGGAAATGCTCTGGGGAGTACGGGCTGCTGAGGGGCGATCTGCGGGAGCCCGGAGTCAGGCCCCAGTCCAGCCCCAGCCGCGGCTAGGCCGTCCACCCAACGCCCGTCCCCAGTCAGGAGCCGGCAGTCACTGACCGAGAGCTCTTGCGGAGCCCCGCCCCCCCAATCTCCTTCAGGCCCGTTAACGGGAAGGCAGCTGGCCTCGACCCCCCTCCCAGAGGCCAAGCTCTCCCTGAAGTGCCCTGACCATCCAGCCACAAGCCCTCCTGCGTCTCCCGACCAGGGCCAAGCCCCGGCCACCAAGCAGAGCCACCTAGAGTGGTCCAAGAGACAGAAGAGGAAGAAGGGGGCTTTCTAGGGGAGGTGAGCCAAAGGGGCAAGGGGCCCTGAAGGGAAGCTGGGGGGGGGGAAGAAAAGGCAGAGGGGGAAGTTTCTTCTGACCCTCCTCCTGGCATCCAAGGGCATCTACCACACAGACCCTCCCCTCAAGCAGTCAGAAGGGGAATCCAAGAGCTCTATGCCAGTGGCCGGGGCAGACCAGGGGGGAGAAGTTACTCTCGGAGGAAGGCAGTAGGGTCTGGGGCCTCGAAGGCGGGGGGGGACGGGACCCTGCAGCCTGCAGTACACTAAGGGAAATGAGCCAGCGAAGAGACGGGCTGGAGAGTCACTAAATCATCACAATTATACGTGATGATGTAAGCCACGGGAAAGAGGCTAGCGGACAAAAAGAGGATCTGCCAATCAGACTCTGACAATCCCGAGAGCCTGCTGGGGGGCGGCGCCTTCCCAGGCCACTGACCACGTCTCTCCCCTCCTCAAGCAGCTCCCGGGCTCCCTCCAGCCTCCAGAATCCAGACCAAATGCTCTGTTTGGCCTTCACAGTCCTTCAGAAGCTGCCTGCTCCCTCCTGTCTGTCTTCTGACCCATCTCGTCCCGGCCACGTCCTCTTCTGCCCGGTGGTCCCAGGATCCGGCTGCGCCACCGTCCGGCACGCCTGAAACACTCTCCCTCCTCCTTGTTGACCGCTGGCCTCCTGGCTCCCATTAAGTCCTAACTAAAATTCCGCCTTCACCAGGAAGCCTTGTCCAACTCCTCTCAGCTCTGGTGCCTTTCTTCTGTTAATTATTTCCGACCTGTCTGGTCCAAAGCTTGTTTGTACACGTTCCCTTCTCGTCTCCCTCATTAGATTACAAGCTCCTCGAGGGCAAAGACCACCTTGTGCCTCTCTTTGTGGCCCTGGTGCTTAGTGCGATCCCTGGCACACAGTAGGCGCTTAATACATGTTTACTGACTGGGTGAGGTGGGAAGATTTAGGCTAAGTAGTGGTTAAGTGAGGGAGATTCAATGAAGAGGGGCTTGAGGTGAGCCTGAAGCCAGGTCCCACAGCGGTCAGTACAGCGGCCTTGGAGTCTGCAGAAGCCGAGTTCAAATGGGGCCTCAGACTCCTGCTAGCCACGCGGCACCAGACAAGTCAGTTAACTCTGTCTGACACGGTTTCCCCGCGTGTAATAAGGATAACGGTGGCTCCTACCTTCCCAGAACAGTGCTCCCTGTGACCCACACCACCAGCCCAAAGCGCTCTGACTGCCTACTGGGACAGGTGTGTGCCAAGGGTGCCAGGAGACTTCAATGACTCTGACAAAGGCACGCAAGCTCGTGGGATCTGCTGGGGATGGGCGAGCTAAGACACTGGGTGGCAGTCAGGAGCCCAGAGCTCGTCCAGTTAGAATGAAGGACAAAATCCAAGCACGAGTTCAAGAGGGAAGCGATGTTGTCGGGCTGGTTTTGAAAATCCATTCTGCAAGGGGAGAAGGGAGAGACCTGGCCAGGAAACAGCCCTGAAACCGCTCGGGGCTTCCAATGCTGACCAGTCCTGGGGGCGTCCCGTGGCACCAAGCCCAAGGCCCGGACCTGGAGAAGCTCGGCTTCGATGTCCGGCTGTCTCTCCTCTGCCTTGATCAGCCCTCGCCGACCAGCCACCATGCCACACCCTTATGAGGCAGCTGCCCTTTACGGACCAGAAAACTGAGGCAAAGAGGTCCCACAGCTAGGAAGGAAGGGTTTGGGGTTGGATCTGAATTCAGGTCCTCCTGACCCTTAGTGCCTGCGTCTGGAGAGCCGTGGTCCAGTCTAGGACCCACCTTTAGGAAGGCAAAGGCTACCAGGATGACAAAAGTCACTGAGGACCCAGGCAGTGTTTGGCCAGGAGCTTTTTTTTTGGGGGGGGCAGGGATACAGCTCTGCAAGGGAAGTGGGGAAGATCTCCCAGGATTTGTCCCTTCTGGACCCAGAGGAGCGGGGCCCCAAGGCAAAGGGGGAGGAGGGGGGAGGGGGAGCAAACACCTTTCCTCTGGGGGAGGAGCCTGAATGAGCCTTCCTTGGGGAAGCAAGCAGGGGCTGACTAGGCGCTCTTCAACCTCCCTCCCTCCGGGATTCTGTTCAGTTTCATTTCCCCATGGAACCACCCTGGTGAGTTTCAGGAAAGGGAAAGATGGAGGAGGGGACAGAGGGAATGAATGAGCTGACCCACCCACATGTACACACGTACACACTTTCTCTGCATTCAGAGAAAGATCTCCTGGGTAAATGGCCGCCTCCTCCTGACCGATACACAATCGCAACCCTACCCCGCACCCAGACACACTCAGGACACGAGTCCCCTCACACTGACAGTCTCCCAATCTGTCACGCTCATGAACCCTGGTTACAATCACCCTCCCGTACCCAGAGACACTCACTGACGCATGTCACCCTCACAGTGACAGTCACTCACTCTCACAACCATCTCAAACTATTACACACACACACACTAGCAGGATTATTCTCACGGACCCCCTCACACACTGACATGCTCATGCTCACTATCACCATGCGCATCCACTGTCACACTCACATAATCACAAACTCCCTAAAACCCTCACAATCACACTAAGGCCCTGTCACACAAACACTCACACTCTGTCACATTCATACACAGTCACTGTCACATACTGAAATACATCATCACACTCAGTCAAACCTGTGTACACTGTGACTTCCACACTTGCACATTCAGTTACCCCTGCACACACTTAATCAGTCACACGTGTGCCCTCAGACCTGCCACAGACACGCTCACTGCCTCACCTACATGCTTGTCACGCACTAATATTCACACTCACTCTCATAACATTCACAATCGCCCCTCTATACCCTATTAGTCTCACACACACCCTCAGACTCATCCTCACTATCACTCTTGCACACTCACCCCCACAATCCTTCACACATATGCTTACACTCAGTCACCCTTGTGCACACTCAGTCACTGTCACACTCCCTCACACCCCCTGTCGCGCAGCCACTCACTGTCACACACGGTCACCCTCACACACCTTCAGACCCGTCGTGTTCACCCCCATGGCCCCTGTCACACTCACACACATACTCAGCATGCACAGTTATTATCACCCGTATGTACCCTGTCACTGTCACACACACACACCCTGTCACGCTCGCCCTCACCATCACACTCGCGCACGCTGCCCCCCACAGCCCCTGTCACACTCACACCCAGTCCCTCACGGGCAAGGCTGGCAGTGGGGGTGGGGGCAGTGTCGCCAAGGGAACCAGGTGAGCCTTCCCCTCCCCCTCCTCCCCAGCCCCTCCCGGCCCCCTCTCTCAGAGCCTCCAGACACAATCCAGGGGTCCAAGGTGGGACAGAACCAGACTGGGGCTACCCCGCCCCACCCTGCCCGGTGGGCGCCTTACCGTCCGCCATGTTGGCCGCGGCCCCTCCCGCAAGCATCGCGAGATTTTAAGTGAGGGCCTTGAGCTGAGTGTTCAGGAGGCGGGAGTTGTCGCGAGATTAGCCAAGAAGAGGCGGGGCTCAAGGGAAAGGCGGAGAAATGACTAGAGGAGCGGGGATGCTGCGCAGGCGCACTGCTCCCATCCACCCCGCCCTTGGGTGTCAGTCACGTGCTCGCGGATGGTGGGTGGGGCGCAGGAACCGGATTCTCCTTTCCCGCCTCCCTCTTCTAGTCCCCGCTTCCCCCCACCCCCACCCCCGGGCTGGTGAGCCGCCCCCCCTCCCCCCCCCCCGACGCGGCGCC
Organism: Myrmecobius fasciatus; assembly: GCA_023553655.1. NCBI lineage: Eukaryota > Metazoa > Chordata > Mammalia > Dasyuromorphia > Myrmecobiidae > Myrmecobius > Myrmecobius fasciatus. Next base: position 4,973 of record JAJPUD010020976.1, on the reverse strand, counting down.
CCGGCTGGCTGCTCCGGGTCCCTCGGCTGCCCGAGCTCCATCTCCCGCTTCCGAGCCTTTGTCCGCGCTGCCCCGCAGGCCGGGGCCCGGCTCTCGGCCCCCCTTCCTCCCCACGTTCGTCGACCGCTGCTCCTCGTGGCTCTGCGGCGCTTTCACGAGGGCTTCGCGGGGCGTCCCCCCCCCCCCGGTGGAGATCCGGGGCCGGCCTTGCCCTCTGCGGGCGCCCCAGCGCTTTGGCCTTCTGTGAGGCTGTGAGCGCTGGGCAAAGGCCTGGACTTCGGCGGAGAGGGACCCACGGGTTAGCAGGGGCCATCCTTCTGCGGGGGGGGGGGGGAGAGGGGGAGAAGGCTTTTTTGTGGCCGGTTGGGGGAAACAGCCCCCCCCATGCAGCAGCTGTGCTTTCCCCACCCCCTATTCCGGGGGCCACTGCCTGTACGGGACCCAGAGGAGAAAAGAGATGGGGCTGCCCTGGAGTATTCAGCATTTATTAGGCACCGCCAGTGTGCCAGGCACAGGCTGGGGACCCAAAAAGAGGCTAGAGAGTTCGTGCCCTCCCGGAGTTCCGTTTGGTTTGAAAGCCGGAGGCCTTGTCCCTGCTTTAAGCTGGTGAATGAATGCAGAAGCATGTTCTTAATTAGGAACCGCGGTTACCAGACGGAGGGGGTTACTGCCCCATCCCACCCCCACCAGCGGTCCCCACGGCCAGGCTCCCGAGCTAAAGTCCAGAAAGATCCGATCTTGTGGTCACCACTGGTGGATTTGTTTGGATGAAGTTCCCCCAAACCAGAATCTGATCTGGGGTAAAATGAGCTGCTGATCATGGGCATACAATGGTGAAGGGCATGCCGGGAAGCCCCTCCCACTCTTTCCCTCATACACACAGCAGGGGGTGATGACCAGGATTTATGCAAATAGTAAGCACCTACTACGTGCTAGGAAAGGTGAGAAGTGCTCAGGGTCCAGAGTGCCAGAGCCAGTGGCTGCTCACTAGGAGCCATTGAAGGGGCCAACTTGCCAAGCACTCTGGAGAAATAGCAGACAGGAGGAAGTGGGGGGATCTTCTGCCTTGGGGCAGTGGCAAAGACTTCCCGAGCCAAAGAGCAGAGATGAGGGGGGACAGCCAGTGAGCAGGTGGAACATCTTGTCTGTGAAACAGCCAGGGGCCAGGGTCTTTCCCAACTGGGAGCTGGAAGAAGATAAGAGCTAGATTGTGAAGGGCCTTGAACACCACACACAGCTTGTTGCATTTGATCCTAGAGGTGAAGGGGAGCCCAAGTAGGTCTTTTGGCTGCGAGGAGAAGATAAGTTTGAGAACCACAGCACACGTACTTACCCTCCAGAGGCCAGGGACAGATAAGGGAGAGCTGTTCCCTGCTCTGTTTTCCCCTTTCTGGCTTAAGCCTTTCCCTCTGACAGCCTGCGGCTTTTCCAGATTACACCTGTAAAAGGGGAAACTGTCAGAAACAGCCAGAAGTTAGCCACGTCTGGCTCTTCCAACACAGCCTGCCGAGAAGATCGGAAAAGGCCTGGAAATCTGAGGGAAAATGTCACAGCAAGTTCATTGTCCAGCTCCAGTTGTTATAAGGAGACCGACGGAGAAACCTGCAGACACCAGCAATGGAGTGTGGCTAGGGGTGTCTCCCAGAGTGTTTCAGTGCTCAGGGATCCGAAGAACGGATGCTGTGCACCAGGACAGGAGGAGGCTCCGGACTTGTCAAGGGATGGGAATGAGTGCCGACCAGCAGCTCTGGCTCTCACGACACAGTTCCAAGTCATGGACTCTGGACAGACCACGAGGGGACTTTGGGCTGTTATTCCAGAATGAGGAGAGGTCCAGGGCCTTAAACTGTGTGATATTTGAGGGCCAAGTTCAAAGGCAGATAGGATTGAGTGTCTCTGACTCCGAAGCAGATCAGGGTCTCCAGTCCAACCTCCAGCTCAACTAAAGCTTACAGAGGAATAACCAGAGCATGGGTCCCAGTCCAAAGGAGAGCCTGTAGCTCTGTCACCCTGAGCTTGCAGAGCTGGCCACATGGCTGATAATGGCTGAATCCAGCTGAATCCATAAGTGATAATGGCACTTCCTATAAGGGACAGATCAACAGCAGTTTTGTTCAAAGCAAGCCATCAGAAGCTTGAGGAGCAGACCAGGAAGACAAGGCCCTGGATCTTACCACTAGAGCACTGAAAGCTTACAGGTCCCCAGCCTGAGGTGTCCTTGACATCCTTAAATAGCCAGACATCCCATACTTCAAAAAAGGCAGGAGAAGGCCCCAAGAGCACAAAAGGTTAGCTCAGAATTCCACCAGATGCTTTCAGGGCCTGACTCCAAGATAAAGTTCAAAGTCAATGAAATAGACTATGAAAATGGAGTAAAAAAAAATCATAAAAGGACTATTATGGAGGTATACATACTTGACACAAACCCAGAAGAGAATGACTCCAAAGAGATTATTAAGAGAGAAAATAAGAGAGTTTTGGTTTTTTTTTTTTTTTTAAAGCTAAAGTGAGTGTGTGTGTGTGTGTGTGTGTATTTTAATCAGGGCAGAAGGAAAACATGGAGAAGAAATGAGAACTAGAAGAACTGGGAAGCAAATTAACAGGTTGGAACAAGAGGAACGAAACATCATTTGGGAAAAAAAAAACTGCCTGAAAATTGGAATCAATCAAAGAGAAGCTCATGACTTCATGTCATGACTTCATGCAGCATCAAGAAATATTAAAAACAAAACCAAAAAATGGCAAAATTAGAAGAAAATATTAGGTATTTCATACAAAAAGAAATGAAAACAAATTTAGAAAAAAGAATTTGAGAGTAATTTGGCTCTCTCAATGCTATAACCAAAGCAAAATCTACCTACCATTTTCCAAGTCCTTATAGAACAACTTCTTGATCTCTTAGAGGATAAAGTAGGAATAGAATCCAGTAGTCATCTTCTGAAAGAAACCCTCAAATGAAAACTCAGACATATTAGAGCCAAAAATCTAGACCTTCTTGGTCAAAGAAAAGACACTGAAAGTGGCCATTACAAAAAAAATAAATAAATGAAAACTGAGTAGTTAAAGGATCCCATCATGAGGAAGGAAAACTTAGAATATTTTATTCCAAAAGGCAAAAGACCGAGATTTAGCCAAGAATATCCTGTAAGACTGAATACAATGCAAGGGGGGGGGAATGAATCTTTAATGAAATGAATTATTAATACATACATATAATATTAATGAATAATTAAATGAAAAGATCTGAGCTGCCTGGAAAATTTAACATACAAACCCACAAATCAAGAGATGCATAAAAATAAAAGCATGAGTGAGCAACCATAGGAAACTAAAAATAGTATATATTCTAATAATGGTAGATGATACATTTATCCTTTCAGGAGTATGTCAGAGATCTGGAAGTGATTCTGTTTTGATGACCTTAAAAGAAGGAAGAATGGGGGGGGGGGGAAGTAATACCTTTTCTGGAGAAGGGAGAAAGGGACAGAGAATGAGGAAAATTATTCCAAATAATAGGCTCAGATAATAATACTCAAGTAGAAGTTTATACAAATAAAGAGGAAGTGGTGGAGTGAGTGATACTTAAACTTGACTGTCATTTGAACAAAGAAAAGAATACTTAGAGTTGAGTAAGAAATACATTTCATTCAACAAAGAAAAAAGTTTAAAGGGAGAAATAAGAAGGGCAGGTTTATAAGCAAAACAAAGAGGCAAAAGGAAATACCTAAGGGGGGAAAAAAGATTGAAAACAAATCCATCATGACTGTGAATGTGAATGGAATGAACTCAATTGTAAAATGCAAGATAGGAAAGTGGTTTAGAAAGCAGAATCTACTATGTGATTCCCAAGAAACACATTTGAAATATAGAATTCAAAAAAGGGACTGGAGCAAAATCTATTCTGCTTCAACTGAAATAGAAAAGGCAGGGGTAAACAATTATAAGCTCAGATAAAGCAACAGCAAAATAGACCTAATTAAAAGGACTGAGAAATTATTTTGCTGAAATGGACCATAGACACAGAATATCAATACCAAATATATAAACACCAAATGGCATAGCATCTAAATTCTTAAAGGAAAAGTTAAATGAATTACAGGAAGAAATAGATAATGAAACTATAATGGGGAGGTTGGGGCTGATTTACCAGGTGGGAGGAGAACCAGCTTCATGAAAAGCAGCATTGTGGTGAGATGGAGACAACTGGATGGACCTAGCTGCTAATTTCTCCTCAGACCCTCCTCAGCAGCTACATTATCTTCTTCATTTTGCTTAATACACTCCAGTTCCCCCATCTGTAAATCTTTTCTAGCTTCAGTCCTATATCCTATGAAAATCAGGGGACAATAACCAGGGGCAGAGGATGGTCAGCAGTGTTCACTACCCTGGAGAGATCAAAGTCAAGAAGGATGAGAATTGAGAAAAGGTCATTGGTTTTAGCAAAAAGCCCCCACTGGGGACTTTGGAGAGCAGGTTCAGACAAGTGATAAGGTCAGAAGCCAGATTATTACAAGGGACTGAGAAGCATGTGGGTGGAGATGCTTTGGAGACAAGTGTAAAGTGTTCCCAGGAGCTTGACTGTGAAAAGGAGGCAAGATATAGAAAGAAAGCTTATGGCAGGGTCACATGTTAAAGGTGGGAGAGATCTGAACATGTATATAGGTGACAGGACGTGAAGGGGAAAATTAAGGGGAGAGCGGGGATGCTGGAAGGAGCAAGCATCTGGAGAGGATGGGAGTGGTGGGGACTCATGTGGCCCTGGCCCAGAACAAGGCGGAGACTCTGCAGACATTGGGGACTTCTTCAGAGACTGGAACAAGGGAGAGGAGGAGGCAGCTGGTGCTGAGAGGAGCATACAGACGTGCACCATGAGGCCTAAGCTCATGGTAGATACCTCTGTTTTCATGAAGCAGTCCTTGGCTGAGGGGGGGGGAGTTTGCAGCAGAGATCCTATGAAAGATCAGGTCTCTGCA
>JAJPUD010020975.1:0-23802 GCA_023553655.1 Myrmecobius fasciatus | reverse complement strand
CAAGATAAGATCTAAATGGGTGCATGATCTAGATATAAAGAGGGACTTTGTAAGCAAGTTAGAGGAACGTAATATAGTTTATCTCTCAGAGCTGTGGAGATGGAACAAATTTATGTCCAAAGAAGACTTGGAACTCCTAATTGAACACCAGATGGATAATTTTGACTATATTAAGTTAAAAAGTTTCTGTACAAACAAAACAAATGCAGACAAGATTAGGAGGGAAGCATCTAATTGGGAAATCATCTTTACATTTAATGGTTCTGATAAAGGCCTCATTTCTAAAATATATAGAGAATTGTCTCATTTACATAAGAATTCAAGCCACTCTTCAATAGATAAGTGGTCAAAGGATATGAACAGACAATTTTCAGATGATGAAATTAAAACCATCTCTAGTCATATGAAAAGTTGCTCCAAATCACTTTGATCAGAGAAATGCAAATTAAGACAACTCTGAGATACCACTACACACCTGTCAGATTGGCTAAAATTACAGGAAAAGATAACAATGAATGTTGGAGGGGATGTGGGAGGGCTGGGACACTAATACATTGTTGGTGGAACTGTGAACGGATCCAACCATTCTGGAGAGCAATTTGGAGCTATGCTCAAAAAGTTGTCAAACTGTGCATACCCTTTCACCCAGCAGTGTTTCTACTGGGACTATATCCCAAAGAGATCTTAGAGGAGGGAAAGGGACCCACCTGTGCAAGAATGTTTGTGGCAGCCCTTTTTGTAGTGGCTAGAAACTGGAAACTGAAGGGATGCCCATCAATTGGAGAGTGGCTGAATAAATTATTGTATATGAATGTTATGGAATATTATTGCTCTGTAAGAAACGACCAGCAGGACGATTTCAGAGAGGCCTGGAGAGACTTGCATGAACTGATGCTGAGTGAAACGAGCAGAACCAGAAGATCATCATACACAGCAACAACAGTATTACATGATGATCAATTCTGATGGACATGGCTCTCTGCAATAAAGAATTGTCTCAAACCAGTTCCAGTTGTTCACTGAAGAAAACCATATACACCCAGAAAGAGGGACATGAAATATGGACCACAACGTAACATTTTCATGATCTCTATTGACATTTGCTTGCATTGTGTTGCCTTTCTCTGATTCTTTTTTTTCTTGTAGATAGGATGTTTCTTGCATAACTTCTCAAGCATTTCAACATTATTAACATGTAGTGGACTTCCTGCCATCTAGGGGAGGGGAGGGGACTGGGGGTTAAATTTGTATTGGAAAGCTTTGTAAAGATCAAGGTTGGGAACTACCCATACATATGTTATACAAATAAAAAGCTTAAAAAAAAGAAATAATAAAACATGACAAAGAGAAAAAACAAAACAAAACAAAACAAAAAAAAAGAACAGGATGCATGAAATGGCACATTAGATCACTCAGATATTCTGGAAAAAGGATGTGATAAGGATAAACACAAGAGTAAGACATTTTACAAGGGAGAATGATCACTTTTGGATGAGTAAGATGGGAATCAGAAAGATTGCATAAATTTGCTATTCAATTTGGGTCTTGAAGAATGTCTAGGATTTCAACTGGCAGTAAAGGAAGAAGAGCACAAGGGACACTATGAGTGAAGGCAAGGATTTAGTAAGGCATTGACTTTTAGGATAAATGACAAATTTGGCATGAAAAGATAAGGGAAATGAAATGTAGAAAGTAAAACTGAAAAGTTAGGTTCAAACACATGCCATATTTTAAAGCTTCTTTCTATATCACCCTGCTCTTAAAAAAAAAAAAAAAGTTGAAAAGCTGGCCTGAAAAAAAAAGAAGGTGCAATTCTTTTAGTTTTCCCCTAAAGTGAAATTGAAAGGAGGAAACCAAGATTGTGTTACTGGTAAAGTAATTGAATACCAGTAAAATAGTTTTAAGAGCAATAGTATGAGCTACAAAGACCAAAGCTAATGGAAACACTGTGCATTCCATATTATGCAAGTGATTAGGTAATAGGATGCCTCCCTCCCTTTTATATAGGAACAGTGCATTTGAAAATAATTAAAACAATTCCATTGACAACTATTCATGCATTTCAGATATGTCAATTATTGTGGTGCCTAAAGATCAGTCAGAGAATACTGAGCAAAGTCCAAATAAATATAGCTGTCAATTAACCTCTGGTATGGATACAAAGATCTGAGTTTTTTTCTGTGACTTACTATCACCACCACAATTAACAAAAATAAGACCTAGGCCTGATTGAATCCTCTATAATTTTCTTAGTTCTTGAAATATCTGTTTATTTAATTAAGTCATGAGTTTTTGCTAATGTAATGTTATTGGGGATGAATTGATCCAGGCATTATGGAAGACAATTTTGGATTATCTAAAAAATGAAAATTAAAAAAAAATTCTAACCAGTTCATATCCTTAGATCCAGAGATTCCATTACTAGAAGTACAGCCCAAGGAAATAAATGATTAAATAAATGATACTAAAAATATTTGTCAGAACATTTTTTTTGTGGTAGCAAAAATAGATACATATAGATCAGGGAATAAAAGGGGAAACATGATAAATAGTAAAATAATGAAATATTACCATAATGTAAGAAATGATTCATATAAAGAATTCAGAGAAACATAGAAAGACATAAACTGTTTCAAAATGAATTAGGTAGAACCTGAAAAATATAATAATTATAACAATGGAAATGGAAGCAACAACATCAACACAATTTAAATTGAATACAGTGAAATCATGATGAAGTTTGGCTCCAAAGAACTATACTATGTCTCTCTCATTCTCCTTCTCTGTATTATGGATATGGAAAAAAATACAGATTATAGCATGCCTATGTGTTGATAATTCCTGATAAACATTCTGTTGGAAGGTCTACCCTTCTCCCACTAGTAAGTTCCTCCTGGACTCTCCATTTTGGGCAGGGGTATAGGTTGGTCTTCATTCTTCTCTCAACTCTTTTTTTTTCTAGCTTCTGGACTTTCAAAACATGATCCCATACTAGATATTCTGACTTTTGTCATGTTCCTTTTAGATGTTGTCACCACCTATTAGAATGCAAGTTCCTTGAGGCCTGGTATTGTCTTTGTTTTGTTTTGTTTTGTATTTGTACACCCAGTGCCTAATAAAATACCTGATACATATTAAGCATTTAATAAATGCTTGATTTTCTTCCTATATAAGAGAAAGTGTTAATCTCTGACACAACCATGCACAAGAAAAAAGAGTTGGGAAAGCATTATTGAAGTAGTTCTAAATTTATCTGTTGATTCTAATATGGTAAATAAACATACCATTAAAATATTGGGGAGGGTAAAGCCAAGATCGAATGTAAAGGGTGGAACTTATCTGAGCCTTCAAAATTCTATTCCAAGCAACTTTAAAATAATGTCTCAAGCTCCTCTTCCTCCTCCTTCCTCTTCGGGCTCCCCATCTCTGCTCGCCTTCTAGCTGTCTCTGCCACCGGCACCGGGACGCCCGCCAAACTCCTTTCGCCATGGAGGATTATCACAAGCCCGACCAACAGAAACTGCAGGCTCTGAAGGACGCCGCCAACCGGCTGCGCATCCACTCCATCCAAGCCACCGCCGCCGCCGGCTCCGGTCACCCCACATCTTGCTGCAGTGCGGCAGAGATCATGGCGGTCCTCTTCTTTCACACCATGAAGTACAAACCCCAGGACCCCAGGGATGCCAGCAATGACCGCTTTGTACTCTCCAAGGGGCACGCGGCTCCCATCCTATATGCAGTCTGGGCTGAGGCTGGCTTTCTGCCAGAGGCCGAGCTGTTGAACCTGAGGAAGATAAGCTCCATCCTGGACGGCCACCCCGTGCCTAAACAAGCCTTTACAGATGTGGCTACCGGCTCCCTGGGTCAAGGGCTTGGAGCAGCTTGTGGAATGGCCTATACTGGCAAATACTTCGACAAAGCCAGTTACCGTGTCTATTGCCTGCTGGGCGATGGGGAGCTGTCCGAAGGCTCTGTGTGGGAGGCCATGGCCTTTGCGGGATTCTACAAGTTGGACAACCGAGTGGCCATTCTGGACATTAACCGGCTGGGCCAGAGCGACCCTGCCCCACTGCAGCACCAAGTGGATATGTACCAGAAGCGATGTAAAGCCTTTGGGTGGAATGCAATCGTGGTGGATGGCCACAGTGTGGAAGAACTCTTCAAGGCCTTCGACCAGGGCAAGCACAAGCCACTGGCTGTCATTGCCAAGACGTATAAGGGCAGAGGAATCTCAGGTGTGGAAGATAAGGAATTATGGCATGGGAAGCCTCTTCCTAAAAACATGGCGGAACAGGCCATTGAGGAAATAAACGGCCAAATCCAAAGCAAGAAGAAGATTCTCGCCACCCTCCCCAAAGAGATGCCTCCGCAGTTAACATCACCAACATCCAGATGCCATCTCCCCCAAATTACAAACTTGGAGACAAGCTAGCCACCCGCAAAGCCTACGGCATGGCGCTGGACAAACTGGGGCAAGCCAACGATCGGGTGATCGCCCTGGATGGGGACACCAAGAACTCCACCTTTTCTGAACTCTTTAAGAAGGAGCATCCCAGTCGCTTCATCGAGTGTTACATTGCAGAACAGAACATGGTGAGCATCGCTGTGGGCTGTGCCACGCGGGACAGGACTGTACCTTTCTGCAGTACCTTTGCTGCCTTCTTCACCAGGGCCTTCGACCAGATCCGCATGGCCGACATTTCTGAGAGCAACATCAACCTGTGTGGCTCACACTGCGGCGTGTCCATCGGTGAAGACGGTCCTTCCCAGATGGCCCTTGAAGACCTTGCCATGTTCCGGAGCATTCCCAACGGCACAGTCTTTTACCCCAGCGATGCTGTGGCTACTGAGAAAGCTGTCGAGTTAGCTGCCAACACAAAGGGCATCTGTTTCATAAGGACCAGCTGCCCAGAGAACACAGTCATCTACAACAACAATGAGAACTTCCAGATTGGCCAAGCTAAGGTGGTCCTGAAGAGTAAAGATGACCAAGTGACTGTGATTGGTGCTGGGGTGACCCTCCATGAAGCCTTGACAGCTGCAGAGCAGTTCAAGAAAGAAAAGATCAACATCCGGGTACTTGATCCCTTTACAATTAAGCCCCTGGACAAGAAACTCATCCTTGAAAGTGCCCAGGCGACCCACGGCCGCATCCTGACCGTGGAGGATCATTACTATGAAGGCGGCATAGGAGAGGCCATGGCTGCTGCCGTAGTGGGTGAACCCGGCATCAACCTTACTCGCTTGGCGGTCGCCAGCGTCCCAAGAAGCGGGAAGCCCGCGGAGCTGCTGAAGATGTTCGGCATCGACAAGGACGCCATCGTGCAGGCCATCAAGACGGCCGTATCTCAGAGCTAAGATGTCAGCCGGGGATTCGAGACCAAAGGGGTAGGGAAGAGGGACAGAGACACACACACACACACAGATGTTCCTATAACACGCTGAGTAACTTTTGTTTCTATTGTGGATCTATTGAAAATAATAAAAGTGTTTTGAGAAAGTGTTAAAAAAAATAAAATAAAATAAAATAATGTCTCAAAATGAAATTTGAAGCAGTAAGATTAACAGAAGAATGGAGTGAAAGAAGTTTCCAGTCTAAGTCTGTCTCATAGAGGAGAGAGAGGAACAGAGTCCAGTAAAGGTCATGAACAAGCAAGTAAGTTGCAGGCATTCAGACCAATTGAATCAACAGCAGTGGCTTTGAAGATCTCAGACCATAGACCATAAGGGGCTTAAACAAGTAGGTCAGAAGGAGATTTCAAGCAACATTTCAAGCAGGACTCTGTTGTACTGTCAATATTTGTTTTTTAGACACAGTCTCAAGGTGAAAAGAAGTACTAGAACACTAGAGTTTGTAACTATAAGGAAGTAAGAACCCTGTTCACATGTTCAGGGCAAAATAGAATGCTTGCGATCACTCACAGAAAAGGCTAAAAGATTGAAATGGATTAATTATATTTAGACATAAAAGGTGATATTATAAGCAAATTAGGAGAAAAAGGATAGTTTAGCTATCAGATATTTGATGAAAAAAAGAATTTATGACCAAACAAAAAATAGCAAACATTATGATATTAAAAACGGACAATTTTGAATACAAGAAATTGAAAACTTTTTGCTAGGCAAAACTAATGAAAGCAAGATTAGAGGGGAAGTAGAAATCTTAAAAAATAATTTGCAGTGAGTATTTCTGATAAAGGATTCACTTCTAAAATGTATCGAGAATGGAGTCAAATTTATAAGAATATAAATCATTTCCCAATTGATAGTCACAGACAAAATTTTCAGATGAAGAAATTAAAGCTCTTTATAGTCACAGGAAAAATGTCCAAATCACTATTGATTGCAAAAATGCAAATTAAAACAATATTGGTACTGCCTGACACCTATCAGACTGTCTAGGAATTATGACAAATATTGGAAACTATTTTACATGTAATTTGAAAAAATAAAATATTATTACATGAAAAAAGAGAAAAAAATGGAAAACAGCACAGACTAGGAGTGAAGTTAGCACACTTCTCTTTAGGTCTTTCCACTTTGAAAGAACTAAAAACTTAGAGACATGAAGAACTAGCTCTGAAAATAGCAACACCAAAATCCCTGATGTTTGGAACTATTCTCCCTTTGTCCTGGAAGCAGAGTTCAATTTTATTTTATTTTTCTTACTTTGAGTGCCAACTTCTCTCCATTCCTTTCTTTAACTACTCCTCATTAAGAAGGCAAGCAATTCTATGTAGATTGTATGAGTGTAGCCATGCAAAACACATTTCCAAATTAGTTATTTTGTGAAAAAGTAGATCAAAAATATCCCTCATGAAAAATAAATAAATAAACTACACTTCATTCTGTATTCAGACACTATCAGTTATTTTTCTAGAGATAGACAACAATTTTCACCTTCAGAGTTGTCTTGGATTATTGTATTGCTGAGAAAAGTTAAGTCATTTACACCTGATCAGCTTAAAATATTGTTGTTACTTTGTACACAGTACATTTGATTTTGCATTATTTCATGGAAGTTTTTCCAGGTTTTCCTGAGAGCATCCTGCTCATCATTCTTTATTGCAGAATAGTACTCCATGACATTCTAATGTCATGATTCTAATTCTAATTGTTCAGACATTCTAAAATTGATGGGCTTCCTCTCAATTTCCAATTCTTTGACACCAAAAAATAGTTTCTACAAACATTTCTATACATATGTCCATTTCAATTTCATTTTTAACTCTTTTGCAATACAGATCTAGCAGTGTTATTGCTAAGGTATACGTGATTTTATATCCCTTTGGGCCTAGTTCCAAATTGCTCTGTAGAATGGTTGAATCAGTTCAAAAATCCACCAATAGTACATTGATGTATCATTTTCCCCACATTCCCTCCAAAACTTGTTATGTATCTTTCTGTTCTGGTAGCCAATTTGAATAGGTATGAGGTAATACCTCAGTTTTTTTTTAAATTTATCTTTTTCCAATAAGTAGTGAGTTAGAGCATTTTTCATATGGCTTTGGATAATTTTCATGTAAAAACTGTTTATAACTTCTAATTGTTTATCAATTGGGGAAATGCTCTTATTTTTGTAAATATGACTCATTTCTCTATGCATTTAAGAAATTAAGCTCTTATATAAAAATGAATTTCTTTTCAAACTATTTTCATTCCATACTTTTTCTATTCTTTCTTCTTTTGCCCTGTCCCTCCTCAAGACTACTTTACCAGTGAGGTAGAAAGCAGAGCCAAGATAGCTGAGAGGAGCTAGGAAAATGCCTGACTTCTACCAAGTTTCCCATAAAACAATGTTAAATCAATGCTCTAAATAAATTCTGGAATGACAGAGTGTAATATGATGATATAAAAAAAATTAAGGGGTGAAAGACAGGATTGTACTGGAAGAAGAGGAAAGGGGAAAGGCAAAATAGGGTAATTATATCACATGGAAATGCACAAAAGGCATTATAGTAAATGGATTCAACCAATCTGGATAAGAGTTTGGAACTATGGCCAAAGGACTATGAAATTGTACATTCTTTTTGACCTAGCAATACCACTTTTATGTCAACATCCAAGAAGTTCTTTTTTTGCTGGCAAAGAATTGGATATTGAGGGTTTATTCATGGACTGGAGAATATCATGAACAAGTTATGATAAAAGATTTTGATATAATACTATTCTGTTTTAAGAAATGACGAGGAGGAGGATTTCAGGAACACCTGGAAAAACTTACATGAGCTGTTGGAAAGTGAAGTGAGAACTAGGAGATTGGTGCAAATAGTAACAGCAACATTGTATGATGATAAACTGATTTCTTTGAGGACAGGGGTTTTGCTTTTCCCTATCCTTGTTTACCCAATGCTTAGTAAAATGCATGTTAAATATCAAGATTATGATAAGTGTATGTTGAATAATTAATTGTGAAATGAGGGAGTTAGATCAGATGGTCTTTGAGGTCACTAACCTAGGTTTTTATTCTTCAGTATGAAGAAAACATCTAATTATCCTTCATGCATTCAAGTCACTTGACTCAAATGAACTATACCACGTCACTGATGTAGTAGGCAGATATGATTACTCAACAGTAATCCATGGTCTTTTAAGAATTGTGATGAAAAAAAGATTATTGAAGATAGAATATACTAGAATTTATCCTGATTTCCAAAAGAGAAATAACGATTTTTTTTACTTATAGACTAATAGATTTATCAATTTCTTCTGTGATTGTTGAACAAATGGTGAAAGGATAGTCTATGAGACTGTAGGGAACAGGAAATCAGTGAAATTTAGCATAGATTCTTTAAGAATGTCATGACATGATAGGTATTGAATTATAGGACACTACAATCTCAAAAGAATCAAACCTATGAGAGGGTTGGGTAAACAAAATATCAATCGAAGGAAGCATAGTAGCCATAAAGAGGTTTTCCAAAGGATTACTTTAAAGCTACAAAAGTGCCTTTAAAATTATTCCAGGCATTTATCAATGGAACATAGTGTGAGCTGTTCATACAGTGAGAAAAGTGAATGATACTAAGACATCATGAAAGCTCTATGGGTACTCATATAATGTAATAAAGTACAGAACATCTATGGAAGATTCCTGAGAATAACAGATGATGAAGGCAAAAGATGAAAGGATGAAAAAACATATTTAGATTATGTTTGGGGGGAGATTGGAAATGACTGTGAGAGCTGAACTTGGGGAAAAGAGGGGAGTTTTGGGGTAATTGGTAGATAACAGCTATCAAAATCATAATTGATAATATATATATGTATATATATATATATATATATATATATAGAGAGAGAGAGAGAGAGAGAGAGAGACAGAGACAGAGACAGAGACAGAGACAGAGAGACCAGAGAGACAGACAGAGAGAAAGAGAGAAAGAAGACTTAAATAAAAAGAGGACATGGAATAATGATGATAGAATGAGAGCATAGGTGATCCAGGGGAACAAAGGGTATTATGACTTCCCCCCTCCCCCAACACTGAATTGAAGATCTGAGTGAAAATACAACCAGTGGTATAAAATATGCCTAGGAAATCTATGAATTCAGGAGGGATGTAGGTTTCATAGTGCAATAATATAAAAGGAACATAAAAAATATATTTAGAAGAATACTATCTTGTTACTTATGGAGCAGACATTCCAAAAATGGTAGAGGATGGTAAAGGGGAACTGTAGCTCCAGAGAGGAATGTTGGGGAAGGAGGATTGAGATTGATGGAAATTAGGTACAAGCAGTGAAGAAGAGAGAATTTGGCTCAAAGAAGACAATGACAATCACTGAAATGAAAGAAATGTGGTCAAGTGGGTATTTGTTAATAACTAAGGAATGAATTCAACTAGATTATTAATATTTATGGGGATATGGCCTCAAAGGGAAAATTTCTTAGGGCTTTATACAACAGTGTGTAGCTGGGGAGCTTAGAAAGGAAGAGGATGCAAGTATACTGAGCAAGATAAAGCCTAGTAGAAAAAAGACAAATGTCCTTTGACTGACAATGCTTCAGCAGCACTACATCTCTAGTTCTTCCCCTAGATGTAGCCCTCAGATTTAAATAGGTGGCAAAGGACTGTGGTCAAAACTGGACTAAATGCAAGCTGAAAAAATCTCTGTGAAACTTTTAAGCTTATCAAAAATTGAAATGGACTGTTCTAGAAAGTAATGGATTCCAACTTGGATAGCCTCTTGCTTGAAATGTTGTATATAAACTCTGAATAATTGAAGTAGTAATTGTATTAATTGCTCTTTGGTGTCCTTTCCAGATCAACAATACTATGATTTTATGAATAGAATTTCAAAATCAGAGGGGCAGAGCCAAAATGGCAGGGTGCAGACACAACTGTTATCTCCCCTGGCCTTCTCTTAAACCAATAGCACATTAAGCCTCTAAACTGCTTTTGTAGTCAAAGCACTCCCAAATACTTGGAGTACAACACATCCCCAGAAGAAGTTACTTTGGAAGAACTTCAGTACAGATCTGTTTCAGTCAGGCAGGGAGACAGTTTGCCAAGTTCAAACAGTAGCACGAACAGGGCAGGAAGCCAGGCTGGGAATCAGAGCTTGGCAGTTTCTAAGCACCTGTGAAGTTTCTGTGAGCCTCTTAGGCCACTCTGCCTGGGTTCCAAGCAGACACTTTGGCAGATCTGTGTTTGTAAAAGATATATTGTAAACCACTGAGAACACCAGACATAGCCCCGATTGCCCAGCACCAGAATACAATCAGCAGAACTGCCCCAGGGCAAATTAAAGCATCTGTCACTCCTTTGCTTTGAATAGACCTCAAGCTTTAAAAAAATAAATAAAAAGCAAAACCAAACTCTCACCATACCCAGCTTTTATGGACAGAGAGAAGAACAGACCTCAGATCCTGAGATTCCTAAAGGTAAAACAACTTCAGAGGGAGATGTGAACTGGGCCCCATTTCACAAGGCTTTACTGAAAAATTACATAAAGAATCTCAAAATAGAGAAGAAAAATGGGGAAATAAAATGAGATCATTGCAAGAAGGATATAATGCCCTACAAAAGAGATATGATAAAGATACCAATTCACTGAAAAACAAAATGGATGAAATGGAAAAAGACACCAATTCACTGACAAATAAAATTGGTGAAATGGAAAAAGACTGCAATGAACAAAAAATTCAATTGGCCAATTAAAAATAGGAGCGAAAAAGGTAACTAAAGAAAATAATACACTAAAAATTAGAATTGATCAAATGGAAGTGAAGGAATCAATACAACTTCAAGAATCAGTCAAACAGAAACCAAAAAACTGAAAAAAAATTGAAGAAAATATGAAATACCTCCTAGGAAAAACAGCTGACCTGGAAAATAGATCTAGGAGAGACAACCTAAGCATCATTGGGCTACCTTAAAGCCATGAAGAAAAAAAGAACCTAGACACTATCTTAGAGGAAATTATGAAAGAAAACTGCCCTAATGTTTTAGAATCAGAAGATAAAATAGCCATTGAAAAAGTTCACCAATCACTTCCTGAAAAATACTCCAAAATTAAATCAACAAGGAATATTGTGGTTAAATTTCAGGACTATCACACCAAGGAAAAGATATTGTGAACACTTAGACAGAAATAATTCAAATACAGAGGAGCCATAAGTAGAATCACCTAGGATCTGTCAGCTTCCACCTTAAAGAATCGAAGGACTTGGAAGCAGATATTCCAGAAAGCAAAAGAGGTTGGATTACAGTCAAGAATAAGCTATCCAGCTGGAATGGGCATTATCTTCCAGGGAAGAAGATGAATATTCAATGATATAGGTGAATTTCATCTATTTCTAATGAAAAGACCAGATCTGAACAAAAAATTTGAGCCCTAAACACAGAACTCAAGGGAAGCATAAAAAGGTAAAAAAGAAAGAACTCTTGCAAACTATATTTCTATTATGGGTATACCTAGAGAATGTGCATATAATATGATGTTACTTTGATAATGTGAAAAAGAAAATAGAGGTGGAAAGGGGATCATGCAGGAAAAAGAGGAAAAAGGAGATAAAATAAGGCAAAAAGAAGGTAAAAATAAGGTAAAATATCATGAAGAGGCAAACAAAACTTAATACACTTGAGGGAAAGAAGGGAGGGAGATGAGCATTGTGTGAATCTTACTCTGATCAGATTGGGCTCTAAGAGAGAATATCAGACATATTTGGTTTCACTGAGAAACTTGTCCCTCCTTATAGGGAAGTGAGAGGGAAAGGAGGTAAACAAAGAGAAAGGCTAATCAAAGGGAAAATAGAGAATTAGAGGAAAGGTGTAAAAAAGGGGTAGGGGGTGTAAAGGGGGAAGACTGTTTGAGAGAGGAGGTCATCAAAAGTAAAATACTGGGGAGGTGGGAAGGGAGATTCAGTAAAGGAAAGAGAAAAACACAACTATGGGTAAATAAGATGGCAGGAAATACAGAATTAGTTATTTTAAATGTGAATGTGAATGGGATGAACTCTCCCATAAAACAGACGTGGATAGCAGAATCCTACAATATGTTGTTTACAAGAAATACACCTAAAACATAGAGATACATACAAAGTGAAAGTAAAAGGCTGGAGTAAAATCTATTATGCTTCAGGTGAATTAAAAAAAGCAGGGGTAGCAATCCTGCTCTCAAATCAAGTAAAAGCAAAGATAGATCTAATTAAAAGAGATAAGGAAGAAAAGTATATTTTACTAAAGGGTATCATAGACAATGAAGCGGTATCAATGCTAAACATATATGCACCAAGTGGTATAGCACCCAAATTCCTAGAGGAGAAACTAACAGAGATGCAAGGAGAAATAGACAGTAAAACTATACTAATGGGGGATCGCAACCTTGCTCTTTCAGAAGTAGATACATCAAATAAGGAAATAAATAAGAAAGAAATTAAGGAGGTAAACAAAATGTTAGAAAAGTTAGGTATGATAGATATTTGGAAAAAATTGAATGGAGACAGAAAGGAGTTTACTTTTTTCTAAGCAGGTCATGGAACTTATGCAAAAATTGACCATTTGTTAAG
This sequence comes from Myrmecobius fasciatus, assembly GCA_023553655.1. NCBI lineage: Eukaryota > Metazoa > Chordata > Mammalia > Dasyuromorphia > Myrmecobiidae > Myrmecobius > Myrmecobius fasciatus. The sequence continues at coordinate 10,788 of JAJPUD010020975.1, read as the reverse complement.
GCATAAAAACCCTCAAAATAAAATGCAGAAAGGCAGAAATAATACATGCATTTTTTTCCGATCATGATGCAATAAAAATCTCATGCAATATAAAGCAAGGAGAAAATAAACCAACAGTTAATTGGAAATTAAATAATATAATTCTAAAGAATGAATAAGTGAAACAGCAAATCATAGACACAGGCAATAATTTTATCCAGGAGAATTACAATAATGGGACAAAATATCAAAATTTGTGGGATACAGCCAAAGCAGTGATAAGAGGTAATGTTATATTTCTCGATGCTTACTTGCATAAAATATAGAAAGAAAAGATCAATGAGATGGGCTCACAATTAAAAAAGCTAGAAAAAGGGGCAGCTAGGTGGCGCAGTGGATAGAGCATCAGCCCTGAAGTCAGGAGGACCTGAGTTCAAATCTGGCCTCAGACACTTAACATGTCCTAGCTGTGTGACCTTGGGCAAGTCACTTAACCCCAATTGCTTCAGCAAAAAAAAAAAGCAAAAAAAAAAAAAGATAGAAAAACAACAATTAAAAACCCTCCATTAAATAATAAAATGGAAATTCTGAAAATAAAAGGGGAAAATTAATAAAACTGAAAATAAGAAAATGATTGAATTAATAAATAAAACTAAAAGTTGGTTTTATGAAAAAAAAACCCAAATAGATAAGCCTTTAGTTAATTTAATTAGAAAAGGGAAAGAAGAAAATCAAATTTTTAGTCTCAAAAATGAAAATGGAAAACTTTCCACCAATGAAGAGAAAATTAGAGAAATAATTAGGAGTTACTTTGTCCAACTTTATGCCAATAAATTTAATAACCGAAATGAAATGGAGGAATATCTACAAAAATACAGATTGACCAGATTAACAGAAATGAAAATAAATTATCTAAATAGCTTCATTATAGAAAAAGAAATAGAACAAGCTATTAGTCAACTTCCTAAGAAAAAATCTCCAGGGCCAGATGTATTTACATTTGAATTCTACCAGACATTCAAAGAATAATTCATTCCAATACTACATAAACTATTTGAAAAAAATAGGGAAAGAAGGTGTACTACCAAATTCCTTTTATGATAAAAATATGGTGCTGATAGCTAAACCAGGTAGGGTGAAAACAGAGAAAGAAAACTATAGACCGATTTCCCTAATGAATATTAATGCAAAAATTTTAAATAAAATATTAGGAACGAGATTACAGAAAGTCATCCCCAGAATAATACACTATGAGCAAGTAGGATTTATAACCAGGAATGCAGGGTTGGTTCATTATTAGGAAAACTATCAGCATAATCAAGTATATTAATAATCAAACTAACAAAAATCACATGATCATATCAATAGATGCAGAAAAAGCATTTGATAAAATCCAATACCCATTCCTATTAAAAACAATAGGGAGTATAGGAATAAATGAGCTTTTCCTTAAAATGATAAGTAGCATTTATTTAAAACCATCAGCAAGCATCATATGTAATAGGGACAAACTAGAACCATTCTTGTTAAGATCAAGAGTGAAACAAGGCTGACCACTGTGAACAAGTCAGAAAGTATATGAACAAAACAACAAACACTTTCTATGCAAATAAAGTCAGACCTAATCAGTTGGAAAAATATCAAGTGCTCATGGGAAGGCCAAGAGAATATAATAAAAATGATAGTACTACCTAAATTAATTTACTTATTTAGTACCATACCAATCAACCCCCCAAGAAATTATTTTACAGATCTAGAAAAAAAAATAGTAGCAAAGTTTATCTGGAAGAACAAAAGGTCAAGAATTTCAAGATAATAATGGGAAAAAATGCAGATTGAAGGTGGCCTAGCTGTGCCAGATGTAAAATTATATTATCAAGCAGTTGTCATCAAAACCATTTGATACTGGTGAAGAAATATTGGAGTCAATCAGTGGAATAGGATAGGATCACAGGACAAAATAGGCAATAACTATAGCGATCTAGTGTTTGACAAACTCAAAGACCCCAGCTTTTAAGATAAGAACTCACTATTTGACAAAAACTGCTGGGAAAATTGGAAACTAGTATGGAAAAAATTAAGGCTTGACCCACACCTAACACCACATACCAAGATAAGATCTAAATGGGTTCATGATTTAGACATAAAGAGTGATATTATAAGCAAACTAGGGTAACAGGATAATTTACCTTTCAGACCTGTGGAGAAGGAAGGAATTTGTGGCCAAAGAAGGAACTCTTAATTGAACACCAGATAGATAATTTTGATTATATTAAGGTAAAAAGTTTTTCTATAGACAAAAATAATACAGATAAGATCAGGAGGGAAGCAATAAACTGGGAAATCATTTTTACATTTAAGGATTATAATAAAGGCCTCTTTTCTAAGATATATAGAAAATGGACTCAAATTTATAAGAATTCAAGCCACTCTCCAATCGATAAATGGTCAAAGGATATGAAGAGATGATTTTCACATGATGAAATTGCAACTGTTTCTAGTCATATGAAAAAGTGTTCCAAGTCACTATTGATCAGAGAAATGCAAATTAAGACAACTCTGAGATACTACTACATACCTGTCAGATTGGCTAAGATGATACAAAAAGATAATGATGAAACTGGGACACTGATACATTGTTGGTGGAACTGTGAACAGATCCAACCATTCTGGAAAGCAATTTGGAACTATGCTCAAAAAGTTATCAAACTGTGCATACCCATTGACCTAGCAGTGTTTCTACTGGGCCCATATCCCAAGGAGATCTTAAAGGAAGGAAAGGGACTGAGGTGCAAAAATGTTCGTGGCAACCTTTTTGGTAGTGGCTAGAAACTGAAATATGAATGGATTCCCATACAATGGAGAATGGCTGAATAAATTATGGTATATGAAAGTCATGGAATATTATTGTTCTGTAGGAAACAATCAGCAGGATGATTTAAGAGAGACCTGGAGGGACTTGCATGAACTGATGCTGAGTGAAAGAAGCAGAACCAGGAGATCATTGTACACAGCAATAGCAAGATTATAGGATGATCGATTCTGATGGACATGGCTCTCTTCAACAATGAGATATTTCAAACCAGTTTCAATTGTTCAGAGTGATAAAGAAAGCCATATACACCCAGCCATATACACCTGTGGGATCTGAGTGTGAACCACAACATAGCATTTTCATGCTCTCTATTGTTTGCTTGCATTTTGTTTTCCTTCTCAGGTTTTTTTTTTCCTTGTAGATCCAATTTTTCTTGTACAGCAAGATAACTGTATACATATGTATACATATATTAGATTAGTCATGTATTTTAACATAATTAATATGTATTAGACTTCCTGCCATCTAGGGGAGAGGGTGGGTGGAAGGAGGGGAAAATTTGTAACAGAAGGCTTTGCAAGGGTCAATGCTGAAAAATTACCCATGCATATGTTTTGCAAATAAAAAGATTTAATAAAAAAGAATTTTAAAATCAATCAATTTTCTACTATCACAATTTTTTTCAGGGCTTTACTGATGATTTCATTGGTAGTCTAGGCTTAAGAAAATGATAGAGAAAAAAGAAAAAAAAGTTTTCAACTATTATTCAGGTTAAACTTAAAAGTGCATTAATTTTTCCCTGGAAAGTCACTTTTTTTTGTTATTTTTTAATAAAGCTTTTTATTTACAAAACATATGAGTGATTTTTCTACGTTGATCTTTGCAAAAACTTTTTTTCCCAAGCTTTTCTCCTCCTTCCCCCCACCCCCACCCCTACATGACAGGTAATCTAATACATGCTAAATAGGATAAATTATATGACAAATCCAATACATGTATACATATCTATACAGTTATCTTACTGCACAAGAAACATCAGATCTAGAAAGAGAAGAAGAAAAAACAACCTAAGAAGGAAAACAAAATGCATGGAAATATTCACAGAAAGCATTAAAATGCTGTGTTGTGGTTCACACTCAGTTCCCACAGGCCTCTCTCTGGATGTATATGACTATCTTCATCGCTGAACAACTGGTTTGAATCACATCATTGTTGAAGAGAACCATCAAAATTGATCATCGTATAGTCTTGTTGCTGTGTATAATGTTCTCCTGGTTCTGCTGATTTCACTCACCATCAGTTCATGCAAGTCTCTCCAGTCCTCTCTGAAATCCTCCTGTTGGTCGTTTCTTACAGAACAATAATATTCCATAACATTCATATACCATAATTTATTCAGCCATTCTCCAATTGATGGGCATCCTTTCAATTTCCAGTTTCTAGCCACTACAAAAAGGGCTGCCACAAACATTTTTGCACATGTGGGTCCCTTTGCTTCCTTTAAAATCTCTTTGGAATATAGGCTCAGTAGAAACACTGCTGGGTCAAGGGGTATGCACCGTTTGATAACTTTTTGAGCATAGTTCCAAATTGCTCTCCAGAATGGTTGGATCCGTTTACAGTTCCACCAACAATGTATCAGTGTCCCAGTTTTCCCACATCCCCTCCAACATTCATCGTTATCTTTTCCTCTCATTTTAGCCAATCTGACAGGTGTGTAGTGGTATTTCAGAGTTGTCTTAATTTGCATTTCTCTGATCAATAGTGACTTGGAGCACCTTACTATCACAAATTATACATCCTCTATATGCCTTCAATTGTAATAGAATAAAGCATTTCTTTTTGAGAATGATGGTCCATAGAAGAAGGTTGGTATGGATTACATTGAATCTTATTTGGATGCCATACAGATTTTTTTCTGAAGTTCATTCTGCATGGAAGATGTTAACAGAATCACTGGATACAGGAGGCAACATTGGATTCAAAGGTCTATAAGCCATCAGAGAAAATCACAGTTTCATTTTTGATGATACATTTATTTATATTGCTAAGCCATACATCTTTTGCCACAAATCTTTTATTTTAAACTCTTTTTTGTTACATAAATATTTGCAGTAGAAAGAAAAAATATATATATATACTTCTCAAAGAAGTGAAATGGCCTTATGCAAAATTATTAACTACATCTGCTTCTCTAAATAACTATAACTATTTTAATCTTTTATCTGGCACATTGAGAAAAATATTCCAAAATAGACAAATAGCTCTCATAATAGCATAGAAGCTTAATGAATATGTTCAATGGATTATATATTATAGAAAATAAATCAAAATTTGCAGTGTAATCCACACACATAAATGAATCAAATTATTCCATTTTATTTGAAAATCATAAAGCACTTTATATTTTTTCTCCCTATACAATGTCATATATTTGGTAACCAATATTTATTGAATACTTTGTAGTCTGGTGGACATTGTGAGGGTTAAAGGTGTATGAGTCCTGATCCCTCAAGTAGCTTACAGCTTAGAGGGGAAATTTGACATATATTCAAAATAGTTTTAATAAAATCTACACAGAAAGAGGTACATCCATAAATTACACATTACTTATAAAGGATTTTACACAAAGATTTATATAAAAGGATAAAAGAAATACAAATTTTATATAAAGCATAGTAATCACCTTCATGGAGCTCACCATCTATGGTATGGATAAAAGGTAGACAAAAATAAATGGAATATAGACTATTATATGAGAAGTAGGGACAAAATAATTTTTCTATATGGGAGTAAGGTAAAAATATTGCCTTCATCAGGAGAAAGCAAGGGAAAAAACAAATTCAGGAAAGGTGGTCTCTAAATTGGATTTTAACAAGTCAAGTGGTTAGGAAAGGCATTCCAGCCATAGAGAACAGAGACAGCAAAGACAAGAAAATTGGAAAGTACAGGTGGTGGTAAAGGCAGGTAGTAAAATATTTTCTTTTCTGGATCCTCCACCTAGAAAACAGGTTTTTTTTTCTAGATTCTTTTCTGGATTCTCAATCAAAAATTTATTCTGGATTTTCAGTCTAGAAAACATTATCTTATAGAATCTTATAAAAGATTTCTCATCTAGAAATCATTCATTTTTTAGATTCTTTTCTGGATTATCCATCCAGATAAACCTTTTCTGGATTCTTCATCTAGAAAACAGTTTTTTCTAGTTTATTTTCAGGATCCTCCTTTGAGAAAAATCCTCTTTTTAAGAATCACTTTTAGATTTCCCATCCAAAAAAACCCTCTTTTCTGGATTCTCCATCCAGAAAACATTATTTTTTAAATTCCTTTCTGGATTCTCCATCCAGAAGCCCTCTTTTCTAGATTCTTTTCTGTATTCTCAATCCATAAAAATGTTTTTCTAGATTATTTCCTGGTTCCTCCATGTAGAAAGCCCTTTTTTCTAGATACTTTTCTGGATTCTCCATTCAGAAAACATTCTTTTCAACATCTGCACTCTAGGTAACATTGTATAGAGTCTTTTCTAGATTTTCAATATAGAAAGCACTCTTTTCTAGATTCTCTTCTTGATCCTCTAAACCAAACTTTTCTATATTCTTTCCTGGATTATCCATTGTTAAAAATTATTTTTTAAGATCAACATTCTATATATTAGGTTAAAAAGTTTTTGTACAAACAAAACCAATGCAGTCAAGATTAGGAGGGAAGCAATAAGTTGGGAAATCATCTTTACATTTAAGAGTTCTGATAAAGGTCTCATCTCTAAATATATATAGAGAATTGTCTCATATTTATAAGAATTCAAGCCATTCTCCAATGGATAAATGGTCAAAGGATATGAACAGACAATTTTCAGAGGATGAAATTAAAACTATTTGTAGTCATATGAAAAGGTGCTCCAAATCACTCTTGATCAGAGAAATGCAAATTAAGACAACTCTACACACCTGTCAGATTGGCTAAAATGACAGGAAAAGATAATGACAAATGTCGGAGGGAATGTGGGAAGGCTGGAACACTGATGTATTGTTGGTGGAACTGTGAATGGATCCTGTCGTTCTGGAGAGCAATTTGGAACTATGCTCAAAATATTATCAAACTGCATACCCTTTGACCCAGCAGCATTTCTACTGGGCTTATATCCCAAAGAAATCATAAAGGAAGGAAAGGGCCCCACATGTGCAAGAATGTTTGTAGCAACACTTTTTGTAGTGGCTAGAAACTGGAACCTGAATGGATGCCCATCAATTGGAGAATTGCTGAAGAAATTATGGTATATGAATGTTATGGAATATTATTGTTCTGTGTGAAACAACCAGCAGGATGATTTCATAGAAGCCTGGAGAGACTTGCAAGAACTGATGCTGAGTGAAATGAGCAGAACCAGGAGATCATTATACACGGCAACAACAATACTATATGATGATCAATTCTGATGTACACGCCAACAACAATACTATATGATGATCAATTCTGATGGACATGGCTCTCTTCAAAAATGAAATGTTTCAAACCAGTTCCAATTTTTCAGTGAAGAAAGCTATATACACCCAGAGAGAGGGATATGAAATGTGAACCACAACATAACATTTTCATGCTCTCTATTGATGTTTGCTTTCATTGTGTTCCCTTTCTCTGATTTTTCTTTCTTGTAGATTACAATTTTTCTTGTGCAGCAACATAAGTGTGGAAATATGCATACATATATTTGATTTGTCAAGTATTTTAACATAATTAACATGTAGTGGATATCCTGCCTTCTAGGGGACGAGTGTGGAGTAGGGGGGGAAACATTTGTAATAGAAAGCATTGTAAGGGTTAATGTTGAAGAATTACCCATACATATGTTTTGCAAATAACAAGTTTTAATATAAAAAAATAAAATAAAATAAAATAAAATTCTTTTCTGGATCACCCATCCAGGAAAAAAAAACAAAAAAAAAATCTTTCCTAGATCCTTTTCTGGATTCTCCATCTAGGAAAACCCTATTTTCTAGATTCTTTTCTGAATTCTCTCTTTTTTTAAATTAAAGCTTTTTATTTGTACAACATATGTATGGGTAGTTCCCAAGCATTGATCTTTACAAAGCTTTCCATTACAAATTTTACCCCCAGTCCCCTCCCCTTCCCTAGATGGCAGGAAGTCCACTACATGTTAATAATGTTGAAATGCTTAACAAGTTGTGCAACAAAAATCCTATCTATAAGAAAAAAAAAAGAAAATCAGCGAAAGGCAACACAATGCAAGCAAATATCAATAGAGAGCATGAAAATGTTACGTTGTGGTCCATATTTCATATCCCTCTCTCTGTGTGTATATGGTTTTCTTCAGTGAACAATTGGAACTGGTTTGAGACAATTCTTTGTTGCAGAGAGCCACGACCATCAGAATTGATCATCATGTAATACTGTTGTTGCTGTGTATGATGATCTCCTGGTTCTGCTCGTTTCACTCAGCATCAGTTCATGCAAGTCTCTCCAGGCCTCTCTTGAAATCGTCCTGCTGGTCGTTTCTTATAGAGCAATAATATTCCATAACATTCATATAACATAATTTATTCAGCCACTCTCCAATTGATGGGCATCCCTTCAGTTTCCAGTTTCTAGCACTACAAAAAGGGCTGCCACAAACATTCTTGCACATGTGGGTCCCTTTTCCTCCTCTAAGATCTCTTTGGGATATAGGCCTCTTTTCTGAATTCTCAATCAAGAAAATACTCTTTTTCTACACCTTCAGTTTAGATAACATTATCTTATAGAGTCTTTTCTAGATTTTCAATCCAGAAGGCAAGCTTTTCTTGATTCTTCTTTGGATTCTCAGTCTAGAAAACAATCTTTTTAGATCCTCAGGCTAGAAAACATTATCTTACAGAGTCTTTTCTAAGTCTTTCAATCCAGAAAGCACTCTTTTCTGGATCCTCCATCTAGAAATCATTCCTTTCTAGATTCTTTTCTGGATTCTCAATCTAGAAAAAAAATTCTTTTGTAGACTCTCAGTCTAGGAGTCACTCTTTACAAGATACTGTTTCTAGATCCTCAGTAGAGAAAACATCTTTTATTAATGCTTATTAATTTTCAAAAGATATGAATGGATAATTTTTCAACATTAACACTTGCAAAACCTTGTGTTCCCATTTCCCTCCCTTCTTCCACCCTCTCCCCTAGATGGCAATTAATCAAATATATATTAAATATGGTAAAAATATGTGTTAAATCCAATATATTCATACAAATTTATACAACTATCTTGCTGCAGAGAAAAAATTATGGCAAAAAGGAAAAAAAAAATGAGAAAGAAAATAAAATGCAAACAAACAATAACAAAAGAGTGAAAATGCTATGTTGTGATCAACACTCTGTTCCCACAATTCTCTCTCTGGGTTTAGATGGCTTTCTTCATCACAAGGTCATTGGAACTGCTGTGAATCATCTCATTGAAAAGAACCACATCCATCAGAATTGATCATTGTATTAGCTTGTTGTTGACATATACAATGATCTCCTGGTTCTGATCATTTTACTTAGCATCATCAGTTCATGGAAGTCTCTTCAGTTCTCTCTAAAATCATCTTGCTGATGGTTTCTTATAGAACAATAATATTCTATAAACTTCATATACTATAACTTATTCAGCCATTCTTCAACTGATAGGCATCCACTCCGTTTCCAGTTTCTTGCCACTACAAAAAGGACTGCTACAAACATTTTTCCACATGCAGGTTCTTTTTGCCTTTTTAAAGATCTCTTTGTGATACCGGCCCAGTAGAAATACTACTGGATCAAAAGGTATGCACATTTTGATAGCCCTTTGGGTATAGTTCTATATTGCTCTCCAGAATGGTTGGATCACTTCACAACTTCAGCAACAATGTATTAGTGTTCCAGTTTTCCTATATCCCCTCTAGTATTCATGATTGTCTTTTGCTATCATCTTAAGCCAGTTTGAGAGATGTGTAGTGGTACCTCAGATTTGTCTTAATTTGCATTTCTCTGTTCAGTATTTTAGAGCACCTTTCCATATGACTAGAAATGGTTTTAATTTCATCACCTGAAAATTGTCTGTTCATATCCCTTGACCATTTATCTATTGGAGAGTGGCTTGAACTGCTAGTCATTTTTTACAGAACAATAATATTCCATAACATTCATATACCATAAGTTATTCAGTCATTCTCCAATTGATGGGCATTCATTCAGTTTCCAGTTTCTTGCCACTACAAAAAGGGCTGCCACAAACACTTTTGCACATGTGGGTCCCTTTCCCTAAAAGGGAGCATTTTTTACAAATGCATTTATTTTCCATGTAGTGCTGGCTTTGCTTCTAAGCTGAATATGAATTAATCTTTAAAGTTTTATAGAGGTATGGATAATAATCTCAATTTTATAGATGTTCACTTGTTCTGTAGACAGTTTGGGGATAGAAGTATGGAAGTCAGGGGAAATAGTTTGACTGAAAAATGTAAATTTAGAAATCATTTGAATAGGAATTGAACTGAAATGAACAATCATTTGAACTGAGATTCTGGTAGTAAGGGATAAATATTATTGGAAGAGTATAGATTAAAAGATAATAAAGGGGGAGGGCAGAACAAGACCAAATCTGACACAAAGGAGTCAACAATAGAATGATCAGCTAGCCAAACATGGTTTTAAAACCAACTAAGTTTAACTTCCTTGAAGAGAAAGAAAGATTACTTAGAATAAATAGCAATCAACCATTTTGAATGCTATTAAAAATGTTAAAAAAAAAAAAGATGTATGTTGAAAGATACGTTTGGATCTGCCAAATCAGAAGAACAACCTCTAAGAATAATCTAAGTATAATAGCAGGAGGGTAAATAAAATTGCAAGAATTTGGAACTATGCTCAAAAAGTTATCAAACTGTGCATACCCTTTGACCCAGCAGCATTTCTATTGGGCTTATATCCCAAAGAAATCATAAAGGAAGGAAAGGGCCCCACATGTACAAGAATGTTTGTGGCAGCCCTTTTTG
>JAJPUD010020974.1:0-23803 GCA_023553655.1 Myrmecobius fasciatus | reverse complement strand
TGCTCCAGCGGGCCAGGGCGGGGGGCTGGCTGGGCCTTGAGCTCTAGGGGGAGGGCGGAGACCAAAGCTCACCCTCTGGCAGCGGCCGGGCCTGGGGGCACCTAACAAGCTCTGCTGGGCTCAGGTCCCCGAGGGGAGACCCTCCAGGTCCTGCAGTCCCACCCTGAGGGGACTCCCCACCCCAGGACCTGCCACCTCTCGGCTTGGAGCACCCTCCAACCTTTCACATAACAACCAGGGAATGATTGCTGAGCCAAGGAAAGGAGAGGAAGAGGAGGAGGAAGAAGGGGCAAACCCAGTGTTCTGCACCCCTCCCCAGTCTGGGCTGAGCCCGAGGTTCCGGACCCCGCAGAGCAGAGCCCAGGTCTCACCTGAAGGGGCAGGAGGCATGGCACTCAGGTCCACGGGCTGCCCGCTCTCCAATGCCTCCAGCACAGCACCGAACCTCTGGGGCGAGAGAGCTGGGTGAGGGCCTCAGGCCGGGAACCCACTGGGCCGTTGCCGTGGGGGCCTCTTAGAGGGCCGGCCTGCTCACCAGCCTGCTCAGCCCCTGCCTCGGTTTCTCCTTCCCTCCCGTCCAGCTCCCTCCGCACACCTCTGGCCGGCTCCCCGAGCTTGTTTGCTCCTCGGTAGAATGAGGCGCCCAAAGCCCCGGAGTCCTGGCGTTACCAGCTCAGAGCGGGCAGGGCCCGGGCCCTGGGTCGCACCTTGCCAATCCTCATGTACTCCCGGGCCTGCTCCAGGGCACCCTCCTGCTTGGCTTTCAGAGCGGCCACCTTGTATTCCCTCTGCCGGGTCAGCAACAGCAGCCGAGTGTCTGGCCCAGGGGGAAGACCCGCTGAGGAGCCAGAGCCGGGCCTGGTGGAAGGCCTCGTCCCTCCCTCTGTCCCAAGTCCCCCGTCCCCTGCAGAGAAGCCGGGTGTCTCTGAACTGTTCCGCTGCCTTCTCTCCCACGCGTGGCTGCTGAGGGAGAAAGCCTGAGCTCCCCCAAACCTGCCCCCGGGCAGAAGGGAGGGCATCGGTCTGGCTCTCATACCTGGCTCTGGGGCACCTGCAGGTGCTGGGGCAGCTGGGTCATCTGGCAGAGTTGGGGGGTCAGATGCAGCTGGGGGGTCTGGTGTAGCTGGGGCATCCGGCACAGCTGGGGGTTCCCCAAAGCCTTTGCTTGCTGCAGTGGGGGGTGGATCTGGCCTCTTCCCACAGGCCACAGGGGGCGGGATCTCCTCCTCGTTGACTTTCTTGCCCTTCTTCACGGCAGCCAGCTGGGTCTGCAGGGTCTGTGAGGAGACTGTCTGAGGGTCCATGCCAGGGTCCCCTTCCCCCAAAAGCAGATCACTTGGCCCTCACCTAGAGGTCCACCGCTCAGACAGGGGCAGTCACTGTCCTCCCCCCAGGTCCCAAGTCTTACTACCCACCTTGAGGCCTCGTTCACAACGCCGGGCTTTGGCCCCATCCCCGGCCTCTTTGGCACTGGCGGCTGCGGCCTGGTAGTTGGTGATCCTCTCCTCCAGCAGCCCCTGTAACCCACCTGCCGTGGGCACCGCCTGCAGGGGCACAAAGATTGCTGGGCTGAGAGCCGGAGCAGCAGGGACTCACCAACCCCCACAGCTCCATTTAAGTGGACCCAGTGCCTCGGGATATGGGGGGGCAGCCTCCTGTTCCGTCCCCCCATGAGCTGGGGCTTCCTCCCCCAAAGGCCTTCTCCATCCTCATCCCTCTTTCCTTCCCAGCCTTCCCCTTGCTCATCTCTCCATTACTAGTGAGGGCGTCCTGCTCCTCTCAGACCCTCAGGCTCACATCTGGCTGTCGCCCCTATCCTATCTGTGGTCCCCGCAGCCTCTCTCTGCTGCCCCTCACCCCCTTGTGCCCGCCTCCAGTGTCTTCCCCTCAGCCGCCACGCTCTCTCCTGCACAGAAACCTTCCGTGTCCCCCCATTACCCCAAGGAGAAAACAGCCCTCTTTGCCCAGGACCCCTGTTGGCCTGTCCCGGGTCCAGCTGAGCTGCCGTTCTCGACTTTGTGCCCTCCCCACTGGGGTCCTGCCGGCCTTTCGGCTGCCGTGCAGACTGCGTTCCACCCCCCAGGCCCAGAGATCCCCTGTAACTTCCCAGCAGCCCTGGCTTCCTTTGACAGAGGCAGCGCTCAGGGGCCTTTGCTGCTGCTCCTCCTGGAGCGTCTGTGTCACCTCTAGACACGTTCTGCATTTAGGGCCCAGGCTCGGCTCGTGTTCACTCTGGCCAATGGAAGCTCCTTGAGGGCCAGCCCTGACTCACTTGGGCCCCTGGCACCGCTGGCTGGCCCAGAGGAGGTAATTAAAATGAACTGAGCAACTCTCCTGCAAACTTCAGGGCTCAGCCAGAGCCAGCAAGGGGGCCGCCCACTCCCCGAGGTCACCTACCTGGGAAGGGGATCCCCAGCCCCCCAGGCCCTGGCACCTCAAGTGCTGCTGGGGCAGAAAGCTGCGTGGGGGCCGCCGAAGTCGCCACCTCCTCAGGGCTGCTCAGGCCACCATCGTCCTCTCCCTCTCCCTCCTCCTCTTCTCCCAGGACCTCCTGCAGCTCTGCCTGAGGGAACAAGGGGAAGGGATCCTCAGGGTCCTTGGACAGGGGTCTGGAGGCCAAGCCTCCCACTCAGGGAAGTGCTCCCTCCATGAGGACACCAGAACTGCCTCAACTTCTTGTCCAGGGAAAAATCACGGGGTGGGGGGTGGGGAAGGGGGAACGAGGGTCCTGGAGTCTGAGCAAGGACCTGGGTCCCAGTCTCTGGGTAAACTTTGGGTGAGAACTTCCCTTCCTAGGCCGGTTCCCTGTGGGAGTGATGCCCGGAAGCTCCTTCGCACCCCAGATCCCCCATTCTACCAGAAAAGTTACTCCCTAGAATCATGAGAATTAGACCTGGGCCATTGGTCCGGCCCTCTCATTTGACAGGGGAGGAAACTGAGGCCAGGAGGCTGACACCTGGACCCTAATCTGGGATTTGACCTCACCAGCCCAGCCCCGTACCAGCAAGTCCGTGTCCGTCTCCAGCCCCTCGTCTTCCTCATCCGAGGCCTCGTCCCCCACGTCCTGCAGGCACTCTGCAGCAAGCTTCTCGATGTGGGCCATGGGCAGGGGAGCTGGGGGCAGAGGGAGGCTCGTTCAGGGCCAAGCTCTGGGCGAGGCTCGGGCCGGGCCCAGGGCAGAGACCCAGGGGATGACCCTTTGTCTTAGATAAACCGGGCCCCAGAGAAAAGAAGGGACTTGGCTAAAGGCCACACAGCAAAGAAGCAGCCACTGGGGCCTGAACCCAGGCCCAGAGACCAGGAGGCTTGCTCCAGCTGGGACTGCTGGGCACCCGTGATTGGACTAGCAGAGGCGGCTGGGCTGCAGCTGGAGGCACGGGGCTGGCCCTCCCAGAGGCACCTGCTTCCTTCAGCCTGGCTCCACCCAGGAAGTGCTGGGGGGGGGGCTGCTTCCACTGCACCAGTCCATGGTGGGAGGGTGGCAGTGGGCAAGTTCTCCTTGGGTGAAGCCGCCACCTCTGCCCGCCCCCACAGCGGACTTCCCAACCCTCAGTCTCAGCGACGTCCTCAGGTCCCTCATGTGTCAGCACCTGGGAAACTCCGGCAACCCGAGATGCTCAGGGCAACCCCCCGTCTGGCCTCCAGCTCCTCTGGCCTCTTCAGGAAGGGTCTCGATGGCAAAGCATCCCAAGGAGAGGCCCTCTGTCTGGAGCCCTGAGGCCGGGGGCCCCAACCACAACCGGCTACGTGACAGGGGATGGGCAGGTCCCCCGAACCCTCACTGACCCCAGCAACTCTGGAGGATTCTAGTGATGGCCTCGGGTGGGCCCCATGCCCAGCCCCAGAGAATGGCGAGGACCCCGCCGCCCTCTCCTTGCTCAGTCTGTGGGACTCGTGACTGCGGAGGCAACTTCAACTTGTCCCACTCGTGACACCTTCTTTTTCACACGAGCCCAGCATACAGCGTACTGATGACAGACCCTAGCCCCCCCCCACTCTGTCACCGCCCCCAGTTTAAGAAGCTTTGGCCCCATTTCTAGCCCCAAGCACCTCCTAGCTAGGACCGTGGACAAGCTGCTTTATCCCCGTGGCCCTGCCTCAGTTTCCTCAGCTACCAATGGCTGCACTTGACCCATTCCAAAGCCCCACCAGCAGGAAGATCTCAGGGCTCATCTTCCTCCATTCATGTACAGATTGGGAAACTGAGGCCCAAGCTCTGATTTCCTGGGCTGGGGGGGAGGGAAGTTATGGAGGAGCCTGAACTTCCCTGGAAAAGACAGAGGGGGAGTCTGGACAGCTGCCTCTGAGAACCCCATGGGCCCAGTGGAGGCAGCTCAGCCCCCCTCAGCCCTGCTTGGGCCCCAGGCAGAGTTGCTTGGGCTGGGGATGAGCTCCCTGCTGTCCATGGCTCTTGGGACCCCCCCCCCAAATCCTTCCTTGCAGCCCCACTGGGGATTCTGAGAGGACCAGAAGGCGCTCCCCTCCTCCCCCCCGGCTCACCTTTCCCCTTGGGCCTGGCCTTGCTCTCTGGGGCTCCAGAGTCACCAGTGAGAGCTAGCAGCTCCGCCTCCAGGTCTCCATCATCTTCCCCATCATCCTGGGCCTCCAGCAACATGTCTTCTGGACTGAACTCCACAAAGAGCCCCAGCTGTGGGGGGAGGGGGAGAGAAGAAAGGAGCAGAGGGGAGGGGTCTTCATTTCTTGGGCTTCTAGGGCGCTTTAAGGTTCACAGACGCATCCGCTCAGGGACGTAGGGGCCCCCGATTACCCCCGGCTGAGGGTCACTGGTGAGTCAGGATCTGGCCTGGTCTGCCCTGTCAAGGCTGGCCCCTCCTGCCTCTGCAAGGCCACATGGACTGCTCAGTCCAGCCCAATCTTTGGATACAGAAGGCAACTGAGGCCCAAGTTTAATGACTTGCCCCCAACTAAAGAAGTGGTTAATAGGGCATTTTTTTTTTTTTTTGCTGAGGCAATTGAGGTTAAGTGACTTGCCCAGGGTCACACAGCTAGGGAATGTTAAGTGAGATCAGATTTAAACTCAGGACCTCCTGACTTCAGGGCTGGGGCTCTATCCACTGCACCCCCTAGCTGCCCCTAGGGTAAGACTCTAAGCCAAGGTTCCTCCCTTTAAGTCAAGGGCCCTTAACCTGAGGTCTGGGAACCTGTTCTTGCAAGTTTCAGCCACCTGGCAACATGGCCGCCTCCTTCCGTAACCTGCATGTGGGCCCAGGACACAATGTGACAGTCCCCAAGCCTAGGCCCCCAGACGCGGCTTGCTCTGGAGGAGGGTCCTCGGATGCTTCCAACTCCCTTCCCAGCCAGTGCCACTGGAGGGACCTTCAAGGGCACAGCAGGGCCCAGGTCCCCTGCAGTGTTGTTCCTGGCCAGTGCCACCCCCCCATCTCAAAGTTTACATGACCAGCCTGGAGCTCCCTTCCCCCCCCCCCAAAGTGCCCTGTCCCCAATCCTCCCTCACACTCATCACTCACAGCCTTCCTTCTCCCCTCTTTGTCCTCCTCCAGTTCCTATTACCTCCCAGCTGGAGGACTGTGGTAGCCCTGACTGGCCTCCCTGACTCCAGGGCCTCTTCCAGAAGCTCTCAGGATACAGCAAGGGCTCTCCAACCGCCCTCACCCTCTTCTTCTCATGGTCCTTCCCAGATGGCCAGCGCTTCCCCTTCCCCGACCTCCCGGTCCCCACCCTGCAGCACTGGTGTGCCCCCATGGATTGGGGAGCCCCTCGAGGGGAGGATTCTTTTGTTACTTCACCCTGGCATCTCAGCACAGCCTGGTGGCTAAAATGCCACAAAATGAACCCGACAACACCTTGGGAAGGTCACTTCGCGGCTAGAATGGGGTCTGACAGCAGCAACTCCAGGAGAGGGAAGGGGACAACCTTTTCAGCTCAGCAGCTGCCTCCATTTCCCCAACTGTACACCGTGGCCATTGATAGTAGTGACCTTTCAGGGAGATGGGCTGAGATGTTTGTAAAGACTCCGGCACAAGACAGTTACCAAGGGAAACACATGTATGCAGTAGGCACCTAATGAAGGCTTGTTTTTCTTGTATCTCTGTTTTCTCATCTGTAAAGTGGGGCTTGTAATCTCTAAATTTAAACCAACCTTGTCCTATTCTAAGTCCTCCCAGGGGTCTCCTAGACTCTGCCCCAGACTCCTCTGGGACTTCTCCTTAGCCTCCCTCCCCTTTGCTCCCCACTGTGGCAGCTACTCCTGGCCCCATCTTCCCCCCTCTTTTGGAGGATCCGGGGCATGGCTTTGTATTCTTAGCATTGAGTGGGGAGCTTTGCACACTTCTCCAGGGGCTATTAGAGGGCCCTGCATGGTGGGGAGCCCACCCATCTGCCCGGGGTGTATGATAAGGGTCCCACAAATCTGTCCCCACAGCAAGGGGGCTGTGCACTAGGGGTCCTACCCCCCCACAGTAGGGGGTGTACATGACTGGGCATCCCACATTCCGGCCAGATGTGGGGGGTAGGGGGGCTCACAAAGCCCCCACTTCTGATGGCCACCGCAACTCGGGCTTCAGGATTTCCAGCTGGTGCCAAGGTCAGAGGCTGGGGATGGGGGTGGGGTACGTGGGCGGGATTTGCCCCAAAGGACGCAGGTGCCAGGATGGAAGCTCAGATTGATCCTGGGGGCGTCGGATTCCCGGATCTCCCTTGTCCCTCAAAAGGGGAAGGACCCCAGGGGAGAAAAAGAGCTTAAATGCCGGATTCGCAGCCAGACCCTCGCCTCGAGCCCCCGGCAACTCCGCAGTTTTGTTTTGTTGTTTGTTTTTTACTGAAATCTCCGGCTCTGGGCTCAGCTCTATCCCGGAGCCCCGGGAGGCCGGATCCCAGCCCACGCCAGCCGGGCTCTCCCCTCGTCCCCTCCCTTTGCCGGGCCTCCCGGCAGGGGGAGAACACTCCTCCATACCTGCTTGGCCGCCGCCACCCCCTGGCCTCGGGCCTGGGGGCCCTTCCTGGGTCTCTGTCCAGGCATCTCGGCCTCGGCTGCCTCCCGATGTCCCTGGGGAGGGAAAGAATGGGGGCGCCCAGCTCAGAACCCGCGACCTAGAATCCCACAAGCCACGAAGAACTTTGTTGGCCTGAGGGAGGGGCTGCGGCAGGGAGCGGGCCCCGACCACCCTTGGGGATCGATCCTCGGGGTCGGACCCAGGGGCCGGGGTTTCCTCCCTCGCCCACATCTGGCGGCCCGCCCTCCACACCTGGCCTCAGGTGGGCTTCGGGGCGCCGCCAGGAGGAGCTGGGGTGCGATGTGGAGGGGGTCTGAACTCCCTGCGCGCGCCTCCCGACGCCCCTCCCCACGTCCCGCCCCTCCGTCACTCGGTTTTAGCTGAGGAAGCCGGAAGCCCCCGGAGGCCGAGAGCGACCAGTCCTCACCACCCTCCCACGTGACCCCGCACGCCGCACGGCGCCCAGTGCGCACGCGCGCTGCCGAGGGGCGGGATGATGAATCGAGGAGAATGCGGAAGGGCGTGACGGCCGAAACCTGAGGGTGGGGCGGGGCAAAGAGCGAGGGGGCGTGCCCAAGTCTAGCGGGGGTGGAGGGGAGGGAGGAGACGAAGGCGCGCGGTGCTGCGGCCAGCCCGCATGCGTGAAACTGGGTTCCTGGGGCGAAAGCCAAAAGCAAATCTGGAAGGGAGGGGCCGAAAAGTGGACTTTTCTGTTAGAGCGCTTCCGGGGCAGGAGGGTCAGCTTTGCTCTAGTGTGAAGGTGGGCGTACATTTATATATCCCCTGCTGTGAACGGGCTCCAGCCGGAGGAGCTCTCGGGCTGATGGGGGAGGGGAAGGACTACATGTGAACACCACGTGGTGCAGACTGGAGATAATCAGGGAGAAAGCTTCCCGTAGTCCTTGGATTGTTAGCTGGGACTTGGAGGTGGGGAGCTGAAGATGGGAGCCCCGGAGGCCAGGCCACCGGCTTGGTGGGGGCCGCTTAGGAGGATCTTGTTTTCTGTTGGGGAGGTGATAGGGAGTCTCTGGACTTTGCCGAACTGAGTCAGACCAAGGGTGGTCAATTTGGCAGCGGCTGGGGGCTGGAGCGGAGGGGGGCAGCGCCCGCTCCCCCTCCCCATCTTGGCCAGCAAGGGGCGCCCTGAGGGTCTGCCCCACAGAGGGACCAGAGTACCCTCAAGCGGCAGTGGCCGCAGCCTGGGAGGTTTTGCCATGTGCTCCGTATTTAGTGGGCAGCACGTGGCTCAGAAGAAGGGGTCAGCCGGCTTCCAGCTGGCCTGCTTCCCCAAGGGATCGAGGTGATTCTGAGCAAGGGTCCGAAGGCGCTGCCAGACGGTCCACCTCCCGTGATCAGAGGAGCTGTCTACACTCGCTGGCCTGATGGGCTCCATGCCAGTGACTGCCCGATCTCCTGCCCTCTGGAGGGGCTTCAGGTTCCCTTCCCAGCTGGCCCCCGTGGCCTGTGAAGGTCCTCACCAGCTTGGGACTTCCTTGACTCCCATTCTTAGATCACAGCCTAGTTCTTAGGACTGGCCCCCTTCTCTCCCCCCCCCCCCCCCCCCCCCCCCCGGGAAGCGAGATGTGGCTCCCTGAATGGGATCCCAGATTGTTCTAGCTTCTCCATTTAAGGAAGGAGCCCAGGTGGTTCCTCTGCCTCATTCCTCTCCCAGCCACCCTACTTTGGGACTTCAGACTCCTTAAACCCCTGAACCCTGAAAGGTTTTAGCCTGCCAACTAAGGACAGGCCCCCACTTTTTGCCCCTTTCTGGGTAATTGATTTCCACTGAGGAACTTGTCTTTTATAGTTACCATTCCTGTCGTTTAGTGTGTCCCTTCATTTTGTCTGTAACCCTTTCCCCTAAATAAATCTTTTTGCCAAAGAACAGCCATGGCTGGGGGCCTGCTCTCACTCCACTCTCCACACAAGTTCCTCTGCTCCCCAGGGGCCAAACTCAGCTGCTTTTGCCAATGAGAATGGCCGATATGAATTCTTCACAGGACAGAACCCCAACTTTTGGAGCCTGCCATCACCTGGTGTCTACATCACCCACTGGGCCATTTTCTCCACATCAGATGGACCAGGTCTGAGTTGACTTGGAAATTTCAGTGGAAGCCATAAACAAGCTCTTTAAGTTTTCTCATCTTAATGATTAATTTTTATTTTATTTACAAAATTTCAGTTGTGTTTACTTTTTTCTTTCTTGACCCACCCTGGGGGGGAAAAAGAAAAAACAACTCAAGCAACAAATATGCTGAGACAAGCATGGTAAACACATTTTCAAAAATGTGTCTCAAATCCATCTCTTTCCATCAGATGGGCAGTAGGGATTATCATTGGTCCTCGGAAAGGAGGATTGCCTGTTGCACTGATCAGAGTTCTTAAGCCTTTTAAAATTGTTATTTCATAATTTGATTTCCGAATTCTGGTCTGTGCCCAATCCTTCTTCTGGAGGTCCTAAGTGAAGCTTAAGTGACTATTCTGTGTGTAAGCTCTAACTCTACCCTCCTTTTTTCCTAGTGAATCCCTTTCTGGGGAAAAAAAAAGATTCCTTTTCTGATGATTAATAATGAATTAGTTAGTTATTAGGGCTTTTTCTCTTTTTACATTCAAAGCTGGAAATGAGATTCTCCTCATTGGATGGAACCCCACTTAACTTGGAAAGCTTATTTTTGATTCAAGTAAAAAGAGAATCTCATTTAGATGCAATCTGGCCTAGAGTGTTGAGTTTAAGTGGTCTGGGTGGAGATAGAGTCTCACTAATATGATCAAAGCCTAATTACCCAGAAACATTGTCTCTCAGGCTTTCCATTCATGTCCCTTTTAACTTAAAAAAAAAAAAAAAACAAAAAAACACTGCATTTTATTTTTGATTCCAATTTTTGATTTAACAGTCCCTAATTTTGATTGAGGTAATTGATAGATTTTTTTCTATGTTCATTTTGTTCTCTTGTTCTGATAGATCTGAGTAGCCCTTACTTTCGGGAACAAGAAAATACTTAGCTGATAATTTACCTCTTAAGGCTCTCCAGCATTCATTTAATTCCTTTAGAAGCCTCACTTCATTTGGAGTTATATATATATATATATATATTTTTTTTTTTTGCTGAGGCAATTGCAGCTAAGTGACTTGCCCAGGATCACAGAAGCTGGGAAGTTAAGTGTCTGACGCCAGATTTGAACTCAGGTCCTCCTGACTTCAGGGTTGGTGCTCTATCCACTGAGCCATCTGGCTGCCCCTTGTATCATTTTTAACCCAAAACAAAACAAGTCTTCTATAATTTTTTTGGATTCTAGTTGATCTCTTGGCCAGTGTGGGTTATCATGATCAGCATGGACATGCCTGGAAAGTATACTGCCTAGATAAATAAACTCCATTCGCTGTTAACTGATGGCTCCACAGATGGATGGGGTGGTGCTGACTGATGGAGGACCTGGGTTTTCTTGGTAGCATTAGGCCAAAATTAGCACAGGCAGCAGAGAACTGCTCCGTGCTTTGTGCCCCTTAGATTTGGAGGCTCTGAGTATACAATCAAATGCAAACAAAAAATCACGCGCCCCCCCAACTTATCAAACCCTTTTTTGTTGCACACTGACATCCTATTTTGGATCGGGAAGCTCCCTGAGGGCAAAGGTGGGGGCTCACTGCCCCGATGAACAAAAGAAACAGCAAGGTCCTTTCTCTTCCTCGATGTCTTTCCCAGTGACTTGTGGTGACCTTGTTTTTCTGAATTGTCCAGAAGGTTGAAAAAAGACTCTCCTCTTTTTTGAATTGGCTGGGTTTCACCACAAGCAATCACCAGCCACCCGAGGCTACGTCAGTCGGTCTTCACAGGCCGTGGGAGGTGAGGGATGTTTCTGCGTGGACCAGGTTTAAAGCACTTGACTGGTAAGGATGTTCTAACTTCCCAAAGGTGTGTTAGAAAACCCCCCAAGATATTTAATGTAAAATTTTAAAATACATGATAAAACTCCATTCCTTCCTTAAAAAAATAAAAACTGAATTTAAAAATATCAATAATTTGTAATAAATTATATATTTTCTCCTGGCTTCCTCCTCATTCTTCCTTCAGAGCATAGAGCACGTCATCCTGGCTCACATTCAGGCGCACTCGCAGCAACAGATCGTTTTTACTGGGTTCTAGTAGCAGGAGGCGGCAGGAGCCCAGGCGCGAGCACACAGCCATGGTCTCAGACACCGTGGGGTGCGGCAGACCCTCGATTCTGCACAAAGCCACGTGCTGATGGTAGACCTAGAAGCAGAAAGGAAAGCAGGGTGAGCTTCCCTTGGAGGTGCTGGAGGGGGGGGCACAGGAGGCCCCAAAGCTGGGGGCCTGCTTGCACTCCACCCTCTGCACAAGCTCCTCTGCTCCCCAGCAGCCAAACTCACCTGCTGCAGCGTGGCTTCTTCGAGGCCTGACCGATGGAACTCGGCCAGGATGGCCCTCAGGAAACCCTGCTCCAGGACGGAGGCGTTCCTAAAGGAAGACAGACGTTGGCGCCTGGAGCCCCGGCCCCACCCCCGGAGGGCTTTGGCCAAAGTCCCGCAGACCCTGGGGAGCTGCCCAGTGGATGCTGAATAGACACAGAGTCTGGTGTCAGAACTGGGCAAGTCACTTCACCTGCCTGCCTCAGTTTCCTTAACTGTAAAATGGGGATAACATCACCACAGTCTCCCAAGGTTGGTGTGATCAAACAAGATCACATTTGTAAAATGCTTAGCACAGTGCCGGCACTTAGTAGGTGCTTAATGGATAAGGAAAATGCTTGTTCCCATCATCATGGACACTAGCCCTCGAAGGGCAGACGTTGCAGTGCAGGAGGATGGTGGCAATCTCCCAGGTCTAGAGCCCCAGGAGCTGGCCCAGACCACAGAGGCCCAGCTTCAGCATCTGGGACAAGGAAGTTCCCCCAGGTGATTTTTAAGGCCCCCTTTAGGGGGAGGGGGAGGAGCAGGAAGAGGTCCAATCAGTGGCCTGCACAGGATCACAAGGGGCGCCCTTCTCTCTGGAATACCCAAGGGAAAGCCCTCACCTGATGGCCTTTACGTAAGAAGAGGAAAACATTTCCTCGGTAGCTTCCAGGATGTGAGCCACCTTGACCAGGCCGGAGCAATCGGGTTTCTGGTCGGAGAACTCGCAGATCTCGGTGGCTCGCCTGCAGATGTCCAGGCTGCGCCGGGCATCGCCAGACAGGGCTGCTACCTGAAACCCAGAGTGTGCGGTCAAGGATCCCGTCAAGCGAGGGGCCTCTGGGTTTGACAGCGTGGTCTGCCGGGGCCACACAAGAACTCGCACGCCTCCATTAGGGCTGTGGCTTAATGAAAACCGCAGAGGAGTTTTCTCACGAGCCCATCCCTGGGCCGGGCCGTCGCCGTGGGGATGTGTTCACGTGTCTCTGCCCGGCAGTGAGCCAGAATGCCCGTGACTTCCACCCAGCAGCCCTTCTTAGCCCATCCCACTTCCCCGTGGCGGGCCGACCCTGCGGCTGCGGCCTAGGATAAGCCCCCGGAGAAGGCTGACCTTCCTGGAAACCAGCTGAATGGCGTCCTCCTCAAAGGCCGTGACCCCCTGCAGGCGGGAGGCGATGATCTCCTGCAGCTGCTTGTAGGTATAAGGCTGGAAGGACATCCTGGTGAGCCCCTAAGAGTCCCAGAGGAGGATGCTCAGAGAGCGCCGCTCTGCCAGGGCAAGTCCAGCTCCCCACCAGCCCCCTCCCCTGCCCTGCGAGGCCCCGCGCTCCTCACCAGGCGGCTGGCCACCCTGTTTATCATCATCCTCTCGGGCAAGTCCATGGTGTTGGCGATGGCCAGGACCACGAGCTGGCCGCCCCGGTGACTAGGCCAGTCAAACAGGTTGTAGAGCACGTCCTGTTTCGGGGTCCACAGGAGGTCGAGCTGTCAGGATGGATGCCGAGGAGGAAACCTATTAGTGCCGCTCCTCGGCTCTGGGCCCCCCTCGGGCTCCGGGGCCCCCCCTCACCTCGTCCATCAGCAGCACAGTGGTCTCCTGGGCGGGTGCGGGCTGGCTGAATCGCCTCTGCAGCAGCTCTGCAGCATGGCTGGCGGTGGCCTTCTGACCTGTCAGCTTCTGGGGTGGGAACATAAGCAGCTGCTCAGTGCCCACAGGTGTGCCATGCCGTGCCCACGGCAGGAGTAGGCTCTCCCACACCCCGAGTTTAGTCTCACTAGGTTAAGTGGGGCGCCATTGACCCCAGGCCCAAACTCCCCCCGCTCGGCATAGAAGGACAAGCAGAGGCTCCTGGGAGGAAGTGAACCTGCAGAAAGCCTGGCAGCTTCCCAGGCTCCCTGGGACCTCCACTGCCTGCTTATGGCCAAACGAGGTCCCGTCCTGCGTCTTGCCTTTTTCCTCAAGTCCTTCCCTCCCTTTAGGCCCAGGTGAAACCCCCGGCTCCGGGTAGCCCAGAGCCCGTCCCCTGATGCCTCATGTGCTGCACTCGGGCCTATCTCTGGCATGTCTGCCCCCAGCCAGTCCCATGGTGCATTAGAGACCCTGCAAGGTGCTGCCTGTCTCTTGTCTCCAGCTCATATGCAGCGTGGCCCCCGGGGGCCCAGGGCCGCTGTGAGCTGTGTCCAGGTCGCCCAGCTCACCTGCAGGATCTGCACGTAGGCCTGATGGGGCTCGGTTAGCTTCATGCCATTGACCTCGACAAAGTGGAAGGAGGGCAGCTCCTCCGCTTGGGCAGCCTGCTGCAGGCAGCGGATTACCTCGTGCACGATGGCCGTCTTCCCTGTCCCCGGGACCCCGGAGATGTACATGCACCTGAAGGAGGAAGCCGTTAGCCTGTCCTGGCAAAGGATCGATGGCTCGTGCCAGTTCAGTCTAACACACGCTGGCTTTATTTCCTGTTTACCAATCTTCTGTGGCTCCTGGCCCCCCTAGTCTGGATCCAATCTACTCTTTTGACCTGAATCTGTCCTAAGCCCCTGTCCCCAAAGGCCCTCTTCTAGCCAGACTAGACTTAAGCTGACCTTCCACAAGCATCCTTTCCTCATCCTCTCCGGTGGCTCCCCAAGATCCTTTTCCTGCAGTCTCCTCCTGCCCCACATAGGAGGGATGCCTCCCATGGCTATGAGACCCCCGCCGGCCCATGGGGTGTCAGAGTGCCACCCCTGGAGCACTTGGAGGCTTGCCCACACCCCATTCTCTGGAGAAGAGCCCCATGCACCCCACTAGCCCTAAGCTCCTCAAGAAGACTGCATCCCATTCCGTGCTGTAGCCCCCGAATGGCTTTCTTGTGTCCAAGGCCGGCCTGACCTGCTCCAGAGGACTCAGCGTGCGTCCTTCCCTGGTAACAAGGCCCTGGCGTAACTCACCCTCCCGTCCCGTCGAGAAGTTTGCTTTCCACAAAACTGTAGATGTCTTGAAACTCCTGCTCCCTGCAAGGCAGAGACTCGGGCACGAAAGAGACGTGGAGCCTTGAAGGGGAGGCACAAGGGCGGGGAAGACTTTAGAATGGGAGTGAAAGCCCAGCCAGACACTTGGGAACAGAAGTCCCGCAGCCTGGAGGCTCCTGCCCGTCCTGGGCCTCCCCTCCCTCCCCCAGGCCTCCCGCATCCACAGCTCCGCCAGCCCTCGCTCCCCGCGGGCCAAGCTTTTTGGGACCAGGAAGCAGACTCCAGCCAGACCCTCCCCTTTCCAGAAGGGCGGCTTGTTCCCTTCGCTGCACTCCACAGCCCACAAATCCATGTCTGAACTCGGGCCCAAATCTGCCTTGTGTACACAAAGGCTGAAGGTTTCCTCTGGACAGGCACGGCCACTCACCTAATCCGGGCCTCCTCAAGCGCGCTGGTGGGCTTCTGGGCAGCCTGGCTGCGCCTGCGGATCTGGGGGGTCCTGAGCTTCGACTGCAAGGAAGGGGGAATGGCCTCTGACGGAGGACTCTGCCCACCGGGGGGGTGGGTGGGGTTTGGGTTTCCTCCGACTCCCCCCTAAGTCAGCCTGGAGCCCCAAGGACTCTCCCTCCTGTCAGTGCTCTGCCTCAGGGTCTGCCATTTGCCCTACAAGCACACAAAGGCCTGCTTGGGCCAGGCCCTGGGCTACATGTTAGGGAAACAAAGTCAGGAATGACCGTTCTCTGGGAGCTCCGCCCGCTGTCCCACGGTCAGCTTTGCCAGCTGTGACGGGTCCATCTCCTCAGCTGAGTCTCCCAAGATCCCATGGATCAAGTGCTGTTGCCGCCGGCCTAATGTGGAGGAAGAGACTCGGGACCTGCCAGGGTCCAGCACTCTATGCTGGTATCTGGACATCTTTCTGGAAGGTCAGCGGACAGTTTACCCCCCTGGGGGGTCTGTTGGCGCTGGGACTTGGTCACCACCTTATGTTGTAGGGGGCAGGACTGATGCCCCAGATCTGTCATTGTCCTGCAGCAGGCCCGGTGGCTCAGCTCGAGAGCACCAGCCAGCACTTACTAAGCATCACCATGTGCCAGGGACTGAGCTGAGCCCAAGGACCCAGAGGAAAGCAAAAACCAGGCAGACTTCCATGTTTAGGAGGCACTTACAGACCCCTTGGGCCTTTTCCCTCTCCACGGGCTCCTCTGCAGCTCCCAAACCACTTCATTTCTCCCCGGCCTTACGATCTCTATTCCTCACCTCTCTGCAGCAAGGCTGTCCGCCCCCGTGGCCTGCAAACCCTTCCATCCCTTGCCACCTGGCTCCTGGCCATATTGTCCAACTGACCCCCCAAAGTCTCCAGGGGGGGCGGTCTTTCCTTTGTGCCCCTCCTCTCCCCGGGTGGGTCTGGGCGGCCCCATTGGCTCCCCCTGAGGCAGCAGTCCCTTTGGAGGAGCTGTGGCTCAAAACTTTATGACCCTGGCCTTGGTTTTTCAGCCTCTGTTGTGAGGACCATGTTCCTGGAGGCCGGAGCTCTTGGTCCTCACAGCCTGACCCCAGGTGCCCGTGCCCGCCCCCCCAGAAAATGCACCTAGAAGAACCTTACTGGTTTTTGGGGGGTCTTGGATGGGGTCTTAGAAGGAGTCTTGGAAGGGGTGGCCTGCAGGAGGGACTTTCTGGCAGAGCGCTGGGCACTGAGCACGGTTCTCCGGGTTCTCTGGCACTTGCGGGGTGTGGAAAGCTCCTCCTCCTCCTCCTCCTCCTCCTCCTCCTCCTCCTCCTCCTCCTCGGTGATGCTGCAGTCGGAGCCGGAGGCAGCTTCTTCTTCTGGCAGGTATTCATCTTCACCCTCGGAGTCCCCCCTCCTGTTACCTAAAATTCTGTGGAAGGGTAAGGCCTGCTCACCTGTGCCGCTCACAGAAGCAGGGCTCTCCCCGCCTCGGGGCCTGATGGGCTTTCTGGACTGACAGGGGGGAGTGGGTTGGGGGAAAGGAGGCAACATTTTCCCTGCAAAGCTGATTCCTTACCTTAAAGTCTCCTTGATCTTTCTCAAGGACTTGCGCGACTGCTTCCTGCGGCTTGGCGGCCTCTCGGCCTGTTCCTCCTCCTCCTCCTCCTCCTCCGAATCTGACTTTTTGGCCTCCCTGTAAGAGGGCCCTGAGACATCATGGGTGCTGCCTTGGGAAGAAGGAGGCTCACGCACCCAAGAGCAGCAGCCCCAGGTCTTTGGTGACTGGTCCTGAGCAGTAAATGCCCCAGTCCCACAGTCCGGGCACCCAGGCTTCCATCCAGACACAGACACTTCGGAGCTGAGCGGGCACAAGTGCCCGGAGCCTCGGTTTCCCCCTCACTCCATATACTACAATTCACCAGGCTCGCCCAGTGTGGGCCACCTTCCTCATCCCTTTTACAGAGGAAGACATGTGTGATTGGTTGGTGGCTGAGGGACCCGCTGGGCATGCTGACTCCTGGGCCGGGACATGTCAGCAAGATGCCCCCGGCCAAAGAGCCAGTGGCTTGTGCTTATCAGGGTCCTGGGCAGTCTGCCCACTCTGCAACACCCGCCAAAGAACTGCTAGGGGCATTGGGGACCGCAGCAATGCAGCCCTGAGAGCGGAGCCTGGGCTTGGGAACCCAAAGGGTCTGACACTGTGCTGGGTGGGAGCTCCCAGGCGCACTGGGGCTGGTGCCCCCTGCAGGTGTGTTCCCCGAGGCCCATGTCCCTCTGCAGGCGTGTCCCTCCCCTTACCCCCCCCTTTGTTCCCAGTGCCTTGCCCCCTGTAGGTGTGTCCCCCCCTCCCCCTGCGTGCTCCTGGTCTGTCCTCACCCACCTGGGCTGGTGGATCTGGGGCCTCAGGGTCATGGAAGGCCTGGGCCTCACGGCCCCCGGGACAGGAGTAAGCCTCATGTGCTCAGTCCTCGCTCCCTTCTGGGTGGTGGGAAGGGCTTGAATCTCGCCGTTGGCGTGAGCTTTCTTGTGGGGGGAGGGGCTCTCGGGGAGGGCCCCTTTTCTTTTACTTGGTCCCGGGGAGCTCTGGGGGCTGCTGGGAAGCTGAGTCTTGAGCCTCGTGTAGGGAGACTCGCAGGGCGTCCTCTGGGGACCTGGGGTCCGAGAGAGAGGGGGAGAGCACAGTCAGTAGGGAGAAGTCCGAGGTGGGTACCAAGCCGGACCTCAGGCTGGCCAGCTGTGCCTGCCAGACAAAGACTTGTCTTGCCTTTGACCACAGGCCCACCGTGAAGCAGGAGCCTGGCATTTCCTGGCCTGAATCCCCCAGAGAGAAACTGCTCGGGCTCGGCCGTCTCGGGTCCGGCAGCAGAGGTCCCGCTGTGGCGTGGGTGCTGTGCAAGCTAAACCTAAAGGGCTGAGGCTCCATGCTCAGTGCCCGTCAAAGCAGAAAGCTGGGCAGGAAAACAACCCTTCCCTCGATGCTCCATCTTGTAGGAAGATTATTATTATTATTAGAGAAAAACGATAATTTGCCGGAGAAAACATTCGGGAGACGACGAGCCAAGGTGTCTGTATAATGGTCAACGAGTCGAATGACTTGGCAATATGTCCTGCAAAAGGGACGGGGAGGAGCAGAGGGGGCCACACGTGGAGAACCTGTCGTCAGGGAACGAGTCGAGAACCTTGAGTGAGAAGTCATCCGTCTAAAGAAGCGGATGGAACTATCAGGAGGAAACAGACTGGGGACAAGGAGGGGACCCTGGAAAACATGGCAGGATCCATGGCAGGCAGGTGCACTACAGACCACCTGGTCAGAAGGAGGCAAGAGACGGCAATCTCACCCTGACACCTTGGCCCAGAAGCCTGATATTCAGAACTTTAACGCTCACAGGGCTCTCTGACAAAGACCTGATGGCCCATAGTTTTTGCACCTGCCTTGATGCCTCAATCTGGGGAAGTGATGAGGGAAGCTGTTCAGGACCAGGTGCTGACCAGCAAAGAAGGGGGTGGTTTATGGAAGGAGGAATGGTGGGAACCTCGGAAGGAAGTGAACACACATCCAAAGCTTGGGATCGAGGCCTGGCGGAGACGGGACAGGGACAGGGGACGGCCACCATAAGGAGACAACAAGGGCGGTGTCTCATGGCTCTCAATGACTTCAGCTCACTAGATCTGAGTTATACCCTGGCATATAATGGAAACTTGGAAGAGATGGCTGCTGGGCAGTTGTTGGAGGTCACTGAAAAAGAAAATGACAAAAAGGGCCTCGAACCTCCAAAGCTACGTGAGCAAGTGACTGACACAGGAGAAAACATCCAAATGCCAATAACTAAAGTCCAGACCCTACCCAGATCCCTCACGAAAATTAGGACCCATTATTCAAGGGATGCTGAGGACGGAGAAACAGAAGGGCTCGGCCCACAGAGCCAGCTTAGCTTTAGGCAGAAGTGTGCCCGCAGGCTGTTGGGGGGCACAGTGACTGCAGCTCCAAATCCTGCCTCAGACACTGGTTTGCCCCAGTTTCCTCCTTTGTAAAATGGGGACATGCCGTCATCTACCTCGGGATTTGTAGAATGCTTAGCCCAGTAGCAGTGGGTGACATGATATATACGTGCATCATATGCATACATACGCATGTGGGTAGGTATACACACACACTCCCTTACTTTTGGGGGGAAGGTTACTAGGTTCGATTTCAGCAAAGGGATCTGACTGCGTCTCTCCTGCTATCTTGTGGGAGACGAGCAAGAGAGACGGACCAGACAGCATTCACAGCCCATGTGCTAGATCTCTCACTGTCTGATAAAGGGAGCTCCCCACCTCCCAGGGACAGCCCTTCCACACAGGGACAGCTCTCATTGGAAGGAGTTTGTCCTTGTGCGAGGAACCCAAATCTACCTCTTTGCACTTGGTCCCCATGGTTTCTAGCTCTACCTTTCTCCCTGTTTCAGCTTTTGGAATACTTGAGCACGGCCCTCAGGTTACCTGCCGTCTTTTCTCTTCAAGTTAATCCTCTCCCTGAATGGAGCCCCTTGCAGGGTTGTCATGCAGAAAAGGGACCGGCCTCGGTCCTCAGGCCCCAAGAGGGCCAAGCTTTGGAGCGATGATAGGTCAGCTCAAACGTCCTCAAAGTAGAGGTTTCTCAAAGTGAATGAGGGGCACGCCCCCGTCAAAAGACAGTCAGATGGCGGCCAAGTGTTATCAGTGACAGCTGGCGGCTTCCTAAGGAGCCGGGAGGGGAAACGCCTGTCTCCTGCAGACAGAGGTAGCCAGGCCCAGGGCCTCCTGTGAGCCTCAGTCCCGTCAGCCACTCCCCAGCAGACATCTCCAACTAGATGGCCCGGACGCTCCCCAACCCCCCCCTTCCTACCACCAAACCTCAACCTCTCTATTAACGGCACCAGGGAGATGGCCACGGGTTTTAGAAAAGAACCAAGGGAGAGGAAGGGTAGAGAGATTCCCTGAAGGAGGCCCAGGCAAGGGCAGATCCGGGGAGGGATCTGAAAGGTTAGGGCAGACACAGGCACGTAAACAGAAGAGATTAAAGAGCATAAGGATGATAGTGCGAGGGAGAGGGGGAAAGGAAGGCTGCAGGGAGAGGGATTGGCCCTGGCAAGCAGACGGGCCAGCTCTTTGATTTCTCCCAAAGGAATAAAGAAGGAGATAGAAGGGAAAGCTGTCAGAGGAAGGGACGAGAACTGGGAGCTCTTTGCAAATGGCCTCGATAAATTTTCTTGGCAAAGTATGGAGTGAGTGTGTCGGCCGAGAGGATGGATGGAAGGGAGAGGATTCGCTGTGACTCACTGGCCACGCCAAGGCTTTTGTGATGAGGGCCCAAGGCCCCAACAGCCAAGGCTTTCATGAGAACAGAAACGCAGCGGGTCCCGATTCTGTGCGCTGATACCCGTCCTTGTGACTTACTTCCGAGATTCAGCCGTTTTCTGGCCCGAGGAGGAGTGGATGGACGGGGCGTTCGGCTGGCGCGAATTTCCTGGGACGGACAGGACTTGGAGATGGAATGCCGAGACTCTATGCGTCCAATCCCCCGCTCTGCAGTGTTCACGGACCTGGTTCCCGCCACCCTGGGAGAAGCGTTGCGCGGAGGACTCAGCTCCTGTGGCGTCCTCATCTCGGCAAGCAGCTTTGGGGCCAGGGGTCGGAAGCACTTGTTGTCCCAGGAGAATTTGACGTAGAACGTCTGTTTGTCCTTCTGCCCCTTGGGAATCTCCTGCTCTGGGGCCAAAGCCACGACCTGCATTAGGAAGCATGGATGATGAGGACCCAAGGCCCCAATGGCAAGGCAGCGATTCCTTCCCAGAGTCCTCATCACCAAAACCTACGCCCGGCTTCGGAGGATGAAGGCCTTTGGAAGGGCTTAAGAAAGCAAGGGCAGTAAAAATGTGCATATAGTGACCGACCCCAGAACTTCACCAGAAACACATGAAGAACCATGCTGGGCAATCCCCCTCGCCCCCTGAACCTCCCCAAACTTTCCAAGGCTGATCCTGCTTCCCCAAGCCCCACAAAGGCATCCTTAGCTGTGGGGGGTGATGGCTGCTTCGTGCTCAGGCATCCTCCCTCCTCCCCTCCCCCACCACAGCCAAATCATCTCTAAAACAGGGGATCAGGCGGAAGTCCTCCAGAACTTTCTTCTAGGTTTTCATCTCCAAGCCCATCAGACCCTGTGGGATAGGACGAGCAAGAGCCCCCGAGCCCTGGGAGTTCCGGCAGTGCACAGTGCATTCCCCTCACCCTTCACACCCTTTCTCTCAAAAAAACCAAGCCCACGTGCTAACATCCGACAACTGCCATGTTTCCTGGGAGGCCTGAGTGATGATGGGAGTGACCTGGCAAGAGCAGATCCAAGGGAGGCAGAAATCGAAGCTCGGGGGACCGCTCACCTGGACCGGGCCGAGGATGCTGTTGACGTTAACGTCCCTGGGAGGGTCATCGTACCAGAAGATCTCCTGTTCGGCTGCCTCTCGGCCAAGCAGCTTGCGCTTGCTGATGGGGATCTCACTCAAGCGAATGAACCACTGAACCACAGCATGTGAGTTTGGTTCAGAATCCGACGAAGAGACTGAGCAGGAAGAGAAAAGGGAAGCACATACTTTGTGACGGTGACGCCGGGTGACCGGCACAGCCTGCCCCCTGGGGAGCTGTTTTTCCCTCTGATAACAGGCCAGCCGTGTCGGGAGTCAGGAAATCTTGGCCCAAGCCCGGCTCTGCCACTTGGTCCTTATGGGCAAATCACAAAACCTCTCGGGCCTTAAGCTTCCTCACAAGGAAGATGGGAGAGAGCTGAGATCTATCAGAACTTAGCTTGGGGCCTATGGGGTTTCAAACACATTTTAGGTAATTTTGAGAAAGAGCTCAGTGGCTTCACCAGTTGGACTGTGTGAGGGGTCCAGGGCCCCCCAAGTCGGGGAGGGGGGACCCATACCAGCTTAGGGCAAATCACAGGGATCCAGATACTTAAATAAGCCATGAAAATGGCCAAAAGTCCAAGGTCAGAAACAATTCAGATCAGTCCTCAAAGAAACCTCATAGAAAAGAGGGCCGCAAATAAGTCAGGTGGAAGTGAAATGCAGCTTTGGACGGAAAACACCCAGCTGCTGAGCCGACTCTGGCCAGGACAAAGGGACACACCCTCCCACCATTGCTGCTTGCTGCTCACCGCCCTGGGAGTCCTCCCAAACCTCACCCAGTTGTGACCGTGGAAGCTGGGCAGTGTCCACTCTCCAACATGCCCCTGGGATGGAGCCTCCCCACACCCTTCCATTTAAAACCATTTCACTCATCAGGAATTCTTCCTCTCGGAGCCCAGCTTCCGCTGGACCATCAGGGAGCTCTCCCATCAGCCCTTTCTTCTTGGGCTAGTAGTCCCCCCATAGAAGCCATTCCCTTTTTTTTATCCAGCTTTTATTACCTCCATCTCAAAGAAGGGGTTCACATGCTATTCCATCCTATATAAAATGTAGGTAACTGGTAAGCTCTTCCTTTCCAGCCCCCTTTGGCCTACTCTAAGCCCCCAGGGGCTGGGCGTCTTCCCTCCCCCTTCCAGGGAGCTCCCAGTTAAGAACCTTTCTTCCATGAGGGGAGGTTCAGCAGCTCCTGGCCACAAGGGCCTGAGCCTGCTCCCCCCAGAGCTCCCAGGACTGGCTGCATTTCCCAGAGGAACTCACCATCCCTACAAAGCTTGATCAGCTTCCCGACATAGGGATTGTCATCATCATGGCCCTCCACAAACACGTAGTCCCCTACGCAGATCTGGAATTTGCCATGGCTGCTTGGAGCTGTCACATAAATACTTCTGCAAAGCAGAACAGGGAGACATTGGCCCCAAGTGCAGGAAAAGCAGGTCCCCAAGACCCCGAGACAGGTAAGGGAACTGGCCAATCCGGTCTGGTGGACCCACCTCCAGGCTCATAAAGTTCCTCCACAAGTTTGTGTGCCCGGGGCCAAGGAGGAGGACTGAAGGACAGCTCAATAAAGCCCAGGAGGCTCTGTCCCCCAGCCTGGAGGAGGACCAAGGCCTGCAAGGCACCCAGCCTC
The DNA here is from genome assembly GCA_023553655.1 of Myrmecobius fasciatus. Lineage (NCBI taxonomy): Eukaryota > Metazoa > Chordata > Mammalia > Dasyuromorphia > Myrmecobiidae > Myrmecobius > Myrmecobius fasciatus. The sequence goes on along the minus strand of JAJPUD010020974.1, from coordinate 972 downwards.
AAAGTCTCAAAAACACGCTCCAGACAGATACAAGGAGCAGCTGCCCGCCTTCCTCCTCCTGGCCTGTTTTCTCCATTACAACACGGATCCAGTTGAAAGACAAAACCAAGCCCTAGGCCTGATTCTGGCTCCCTAGAGGCTGCCCCTTAGACAAGCTACAGGATCGCTCCCCAGGGGGCCGTGGGCAGAGTGGGCTCCCTTACCTGTAGAATTTGTGGTGAAGCTTCCTGTCGTAGAGCTCCAGGTCATGCCAGGAATAACTGCGTTTGGCCTTGAGTCTGGTGAAATAGCGGTTCCTCATGGCTTTTGGTCCTGGGGGAGAGGGGGCAGGGGAAAAAAGCAAGCTCTGAGGCCCAAAGCATGGCTGGGCCTGGGAACCCCTGGGGAAGCAGTGAAGGGACCCCCCCCCCATGGGGGGGAGAGGGGAGGAGAGACTTCCGGGCTGTGGCTTAGCTAGAAGGACCTTGCCCCTGGGCCCTGCCTCCTCTGACCCCCCAAGCCTTGCAGTGATCCCCCTGGGGCTACTTCCAAAGGCTTCCCTCTAGCCAAGCAAGGCCAGGGCTTCTCAAAGGTGGGCCCTCCTGGGGAGACCCTCCCCCCACCGGTTTCCTAACCAAGTTTCAGATGAATTGGGGGAGAAATGCTGACCGATTCCCAGCAGAGGAGAGTTAAGGGGGGGGGTAAAATGCCTAATTAATCCTTATCTCCCCCCCCCCCCTTGGGACTGGACTGAGCCAGGGAGAAGAGGTCTGGCCCAGGCCAGCACACAGCACACACAATGAATAGTCTTGGAGTTCTCTAAAGGGAGCAAGTCTCCCAGGTCAAAGGGCAAAGAGCAGCAGCTTTAGGAGAAGTCTCTCTGAGCCAGGAGGTTTCTGATAAGGGAAGACCCCAGGGGATGAGGGTGGGACTCCATGGGAACCGGCACGTCTCGGGTGCGAGGATTCAGATAACGAACCCGGCCCCACCCCC
>JAJPUD010020973.1:0-23804 GCA_023553655.1 Myrmecobius fasciatus | reverse complement strand
TCTCTCTCTCTCTCTCTCTCTCTCTCTCTCTCTCTCTCTCTCTCTGTCTCTCTCTCTCTCTGTCTCTCTCTCTGTCTGTCTCTCTCTCTGTCTGTCTCTCTCCTTTTCTTTTCCTCTGTTTCTTTTTCTTTCTCTCTAGATCCAGCTCTTTATGTCTCTGTCTCTTGTCTCTCCTTGCTTTTCTCTACTTACTTCTCCCTCTTTCCAACTCTCTTTGTCTCTCTGCCTCTTCTTCACCCTCCTTTTGTCTCTCCTTGCCTCTCTGATTTTATTTCTTTGTCTCTTCCTGTCTCTTTCAGCTTCTCTTTGTCTCTCTCTGTCTCTGTATCTCTCTCCACTCTCCCTCCTTTCTCTGTCTTTCTGTCTGTCTATGTCTGTCTGTCTGTTTGTGTCTCTCTCACTCTGTGTGTGTGTCCATTTTTCTCTGGTTATCTGTCTCTCTCCACATCACTGTACCTCTGCCCTTCTCCTCTTCCAGTTTTAGTGTACTAAAATGGAACAGCTGGCCAGAGGATGCATTCCACCCACAATGTGTTCTCAAGGGGCATGGGGCAGGACAGGGGAAAGTGATTGCTTGTGGTTCCTCTCTTCTTGATGTAGCTTAGGTTTCCAGTCAAGACTGGGGTCTCTTGCAGGTTACTACTGAACAGTGGGTGGGGTGGAGGGGTGTTCCTAGGTGGTGCAGTGAATACAGTGTTAGAGAATGTCTATAACTCAACTCCCCAAGAATGACTTGGTTTTCTGGGCTAACAGGAAAAGACAGCAGTGGTCACTGAGTCTCCAGGGTCAGAGCTGATGCTAGGTAGAGCGGAGAACAACAGGAAGAACCCCACAACTCAAAATATACTTCAGCACCCCCCCCAGCAATTGTTTTGGAAGTTACATGAGATGATGAAAAAAGTGCAGAATTTAGTCAGAGATTGTTATTGCTGAGTCATTTTGCAGTCACATCTAACTCTTCATGATCCCATTTAGGATTTTCTTGGCAAAGACACTGGAGTGGTTTGCCATTTTCATCCCCAGCTCATTTTACAGATGAGGAAACCGAGGCAAGCAAGGTTAAGCAGCTTGCTAAAGATCATGCAGTTAGTGTCTGAAGTCGGATTTGAATTCAGGAAAATAAGTTTTCCCAAGTCTAAGCCCAGCACTTTATCCACTGTAGCGCCACCTAGCTGCCATATAGCTACCCAGAGTCCTTTCTTTAAATCCCAGCCCAATTCCTTCTCTGGGCTTCAATTTCCTCACCTGTAAAATGAAGAGATTGAGCCAAAAGCTTCTGATTGAACAAGACTCGTGGCAAACGGCAATTATCACAGAGACCTGAAGGGTGCCAGTCAACTAGCTCTCCCTCATCCTCCATCTCTCTCTACCTACTAACCCCTTCCCTGCTGTTTACAAATATTCCCAGGTCTTCCTAGCCTTAAAAAAAAACCCTTCACTTGGCCCTGCCCTCCCCTCCAGCTATCATCCTGTACCTTTGCTTTTCTCCCTTTCAGGTGATGGGGGGCTGGAGGAGGAAGCACATGACTGAGTGACCACCTATGAAGCAAGAATCACTTTTCTCTGCCACCTCTCCCCTAAATCTCATCCCTTTATCCAATTCAGCCCTCCTCCCCCCCCACTCAGTCCCTTTTCTCTTTTCTCCCCTTCTATCAGGCCCCAAGGAACCTCCACCATTCTACCCTAACAAATTCCCCATCATCCTAGATTTCCTCACTCCCCATTCTTTGCATCTTCAGGTACACATGGAAAGCTGGCTCCCCATTATCTCTACCTCAGAAGACCATCTCCAATATTGAAAATCCTTTCTCTCTTTTCTCTTTTCCTACCTTCTCCCTCTAACCTTGATATACTGAGCCCATTGCTTCTGTTCTGGCCAGAAACTCTAAGCATCTTCTCCTTCTAGACTGATTCTGTCGTAGAGGCAAACTAAGCTATCTGTTGCCTCAATTCATATCTAGCCTTTAACTACTGAACGAGTACTGTGTCACACAAACTGAGATCTAGAAAGGCCCAGGTCTTCCCCTGTGTCTGGGGCTGTCTTCAGTCTTCCTGACTTGTATCTTTTGACTGGCCCTAGATGGCTTTGGAGAAAAAAGTGAGGCTAGTGACTTTGCACAACCCTTCCTCACTTAAATCCAATTTACTTGCAAGTTAATAATCCCCCCTCCTGTCATCATTGGTCCTCGTTGAGAACAAAGGATGAACAACAGCAACAGACCTAGTCAAGAAGGGATAGGAAGTTTGTTCCCAACTGCCACTCCCAGGACCTTTTCCGCATCTAGAGATGTAGAATCCTAGACCTAAATTGGAAGGAACATTGGAAATCATCCAGTTCAACCCCTTCATTTTACAGATGGAGAAACTGAGGCCTAGACAAAGTTTCCTAGGTAGTAAGTAGCAAAGTCAAGATCCAAACTCAGGTTCTCTGACTCTAACTTCTGGGATTTTTCCATCATATCACATAGAGCCAATATCTTCTGCTTCCTGAAGCATCATTTCATCTCTCTATACTCCCTAGTCCAGATCCTAATGGCAGTTACCCACTGATCCCAGGTCATTTCTCACTCCCTTCTCAATAAATTCAGTACATGGCTCAGAGGTTTTTTTCTCCATTCTACCCCCTGACCTCAAACGTGGAAATTTCAACATACTTGCTGATGTTTCTTCAGACACCTTGGTCTCTTAGTCATTGATCTCAACTCCCATGACTCACATCTTCACTCTCCCCAGGCACACTCTACAATTCCTGTCTTGCTCATGACTTTCCCTTCCTTCTCCTAAAGCCATTCCTTGCCTTCCTTGTGAGCTTCTCTCCTTCTACCTGCTCTTCATGTCCATGGCTCTTCTTGGACCTCACTCTCCTCCCACTTTTCTTCAATGTGAAATTCTTGACCCTATGGTTGACCAGTTCAACTGCAAATCATTCTATGTCCTTGAATCCCTTGCTCCCTGCTTTGACCAACCCTAACCCCAGAATCCTAGCACCATGTCTCTTGCTCATCATATACAGCTCAAGGAACTCCCACAATGAGGCCAAATGGACTCACTTCCTATTTATATTTTCTAATTTTAACTGGATCCTCACTAGCACCCAGTGATATTTTTATTTGTCCTCAATTGTCTCCCTATCACATTCCTTCAGTCTGTTCCAAAGCTTTTTCATTCTCCTCAAGTCCCCTAGACACACTCACAAACACACACATGCATACACATCTCACCTGAGGGAGAAGGCTTTATTAAGCACCAATGGGGCAAGTAAATGGAACAGTGGATAGAGCACCACCCCTGGAGGACCCAAGTTCAAATCTGTCCTACTAGCTGTGGGACCCAGGCTTAAGACAAGTTAATCACTTACCCCTGATTGCCTTCCCCCCCCCGACAAAAAAAATGAAGCATCTACTATATACTAAATGTATTTCAAATATTGTTTCCTTTGATATTATCTCAGAGGACCTCACCTGCTACTTTAAAGAAGAAATTCAAACCATTCCCCATGTGCTCCCTCCTCTTCCCCACTTCCCGAAAACTGCTGGGAAAATTGGAAACTAGTGTGGAAGAAATCAGGACTTGACCCACACCTAACACCACATACCAAGATAAGCTCTAAATGGATTCACACTTTAGATCTTAAGAGTGATATTATAAGCAAATTAGAGGAACATAGGATAGTTTACCTCTCAGACCTGTGGAAAATGAAGGAATTTGTGACCAAAGAAGAATTGGAACTCATAACTGAACACCAAATAGATAATTTTGATTATATTAAGTTAAAAAGGTTTTATATAAACAAAACTAATGCAGACAAGATTATAAGGCAAGAAATAAATTGGGAAAACATTTTTACATTTAAGGGTTCTGAGAAAGGCCTCATTTCTAAAATATATAGAGAATTGACTCAAATTTATAAGAATTCAAGCCATTCTCAAGTCGATAAATGGTCAAAGGATATGAACAATTTTCAGATGAAGAAATTGAAACCATTTCTAGTCATATGAAAAGGTGCTCTAAATCACTATTGATTGGAGAAATGCAAATGAAGACCTCTCAGATTGGCTAAGATGACAGGAAAAGATAATGACGAATGTTGGAGGGGATGTGGAAAAACTGGGACACTGATACATTGTTAGTGGAACTGTGAATGGATCCAACCATTCTGGAGAGCAATTTGGAACTGTGCTCAAAAAGTTATCAAACCGTGCATACCCTTTGATCCAGCAGCATTTCTATTGGGCTTATATCCCAAAGAAATCATAAAGGAAGGAAAAGGCTCCACATGTGCAAGAATGTTTGTGGCAGCCCTTTTCATAGTGGCCAGAAACTGGAAACTGAATGGATACCCATCAATTGGAGAGTGGCTGAATAAGTTATGGTATATGAATGTTATGGAGTATTGTTCTGTAAGAAACAATCAGCAGGATGATTTCAGAGAGGCCTGGAGAGACCTACATGAACTGAGGCTCGATAAAATGAGCAGAACCAGGAGATCATTATACACGGAACAGCAATAATATATGGCAATCAGTTCTGATGAACTCGACTCTTTCCAACAATGAGATGATTCAGGCCTGTTCCAATGATCTTGCGACGAAGAGAGCCTGAATGTGGATCACAACATAACGTTCTCTTTCTTTTTGTTGTTGTTTGCTTGCATTTTGTTTTCTTTCTCATTTTTTTCTTTTTTAATCTGATTTTTCTTGTGCAGCGAGAGAATTGTATAAATATGTACGCCTATATTGGATTTAACATATATTTTAACATGTTTAACATATATTGGATTACTTGCCATATAGGGGAAGGGGTGAGGGGAAGGAGGGGAAAATTTGGAACACAAGATTTTGCAAGGGTCAGTTTTGAAAAATTATCCATGCATATGTTTGGAAAATAAAAACTCTTTAATTTAAAAAAAAGAAACAATGAAAAAAAATAAAAGGAAATAACTTTTTAAAAAAATGTTTGCTTTACCTTGACATCCCCTCAAGCTAACATCCTATATCTCTTCTCCTTCTCACAAACAAACTAGAAAGAGTTGTCTATTCCCTTTCACATCACAGGGGTTAGAGGCACAGTGAACCCACGATCTGGAAAATCTGAGTAAAATGTTTTGGCTCCCCCGCTTCGTACCACAGAAAAAGTCTGAATTATTATGGTATTAAAAGATAAGATATATTGCCATTATATCATAGTACACATGTACTTTATGCATATGCATTTCTGAGTTTCTAAAATTTTTCTGTATCATCTGCTGGTCTCTGTACATCATCTGCAGCTTCTACAAAACTTCTCCAAATTCCAATTTAATGTCTTATGCTAACCTGCAATCTATTGGAACTGCAGTGGGGAGAGTTGCAATGTAGAAGGGGTAGCTGTTCATTCAATATTTCCATTTTCTAACTTTCCACTCACTTCTCAAGCCCTTGCTATCTGACTTCTAACCCCACATCTCCACTGAAACTGATCTCTTCAATAATAATAATTTCTTATCATATAAGCTTCAATTACTAATTCTCAAGCCTCATTGTCCTTCCCCTCCCATTTCCTTCCTCCTCAATACTCTCACCTCTCTTGACTTTTATGAGAGTATTTATTCTCATTTGGTTTTCTTCCTATCTGACTGCTCCCTCCCTGTTTCTTTTGCTGGGTCAGTATCCAGTTCCTGCTCCTCTGGCTCAGGGGTCCTCTAAGGTCCAGTCTTGGGCTCTCTTCTCTTCTCTTTCTCCAAATCTTTTCCCATGCAGTCACCAAAGTGATTTTTCAAAAGCACAGGTCCCACCCTGTTAGCCTTCTACTTAATAAATTCCAGTGGCTCCCTGTTTCCTCCAGGATCAAATTACAAATAATTTATTGGGCAATTAAAGCCCTTCATCATCCAGCCCCCCTCCTAGCTTTCCAGACTTCTTAAATCATACCCCCTGTTAGGTTCTCTTCAATCCAATGACACCAACCTTCTGGGTGTTCCCCAAACAAGACCCTGCATCTCTTAGCTCTGGGTACTCTCTGTGGCTGTCCTCTAGGCCTGGATTGCTCTCCCTCCTTGGCCCTGACTATTGATCTCCCTGACTTCCTTTAAGTTCTAACTAAAATTCCATCTTTTATAGGAAGTTTCCCCCAACCCTTTTTCATTCCAGTGCCTTTCCTCTGTTAATTATTTATCCCACATAGAGCTCGTTTGTGTGTATTTGTCTGCATGTCTTCCCTTTTGGATTGTGAGCTCCTTGAGGGCAGGGACTGTCTTTAATCTCTTTTGGTAACCCTGGCTATGTGCCTGGCACATAGTAGGCATTTAATAACTGTTTATTGACTGTTTACATCTTCTCTTTCAGGGAACTTTATCATGAGCTGAATGGCAGATGACTCCCAAATCTACAAACAGAGGACATGTGATCAGTTGGATTCTGCCCATGTGGGTCATGTATATTCCGAAGAAATGCTGAAAAGTTGGGTTTCCCCAGTGTTGCCAACTTTGAGGTAGTGTGGGATATAGTGGGTATATCAGAAAGACTGTAACCCAGATAGAAGGAATCAATCCCTTCTCTGAGGGGAGGAGCTGCATCATCCGAGCAAGTAGAAAGGTTCCTTCATTCTGTAGCCCGTGCTCCCTCTTCCCGAAGAGGAGTAGGGCCCGCTTCTGGCCAGAAACGGTAAGAAAATCCCTTAAGATTCTTCTTTAATAAATTGTCCTTGATATCCACTTTTCAGTGTCAAGAGTGTTATTTCTAACAGGTGTGTCTAGATGTGGCTCACAGAAAGGTCTAAATACCTCTAGATTCTCCTCCATTCACTCTTCTCCCAGGGAGACTTTGACTTATTTCCAAAAAGAGAAGCAAGACGTTGGTTTGTACCCTTAGAGAAAGGATATCAGAACAGAATTAGATCTCTACGTCCCCCTTAAAGATTGTTAGTCTAGAGAAAATAACATCTAGGTTCAAGTTGTGGTAGGTGAAAAATGAAAAGATTGAGGAAACAAATGTTCAAGCTTCCAAGCATACTGATTTATTAAGCAAGGCATGCCAATTGCTCGGCGAACAAGAACCAGTCACCTTCCTCAGCTTTTGCACTGGACCCCGGATGCAGAGGGACACAGATTTTTATATGTTAAAAACAATCAAATAAGACCAATTAATTAAAAGGAAACAATACACCATTGGGCGATCTGATTTCTAATTGGAGGAAGGATCAGGGACTCTCCAAGTTGGGAGAGGGAGAGTAAACAGGTACAATTCCCTGAATTCAGAAGAAGAGGTGTCTCACTCCTGCCAAGTGTCTGTAAGCAAGTTTTCAGACAAGACGGATGGACTTCTTGAGATGTATAAGCGTGAGAAAATTTCCTTGCAGCATTCTTAGGGTGTGACTGAGTCAGCACATGCCAGGTCCTTAGCTAAGAGTCTCTAAGCAGTGAGTAGAGGTGGCCCACTTTCCCCACCACACAGGGCTGGATTCACACCATATAAGAAAGTTTTCTCCCAATTCCCACAACTGATTGAAGTTTTCTCCCAGGACAGAAATTGGTTGGATAGAAAAAGAACTGAGTTAGCTCCAGAACTGAGTTATAAGATGGAGTCAATGTGGTTCATTCACTTCCCATTACCAGTTGTTGTTCTAATCCCTTCCATTTCCTCAAAACTGAGCTCCTGAGAGCTACCATTTAATTGGGCAAGAGCATCCCAAGCTAGATATCCAAGACTTGACTCCCCTCTTAGCAAATTCCAGTTCCATGAAAAACATGCCTGGCAAATTGCAAATAAACCCACTTGTCCAAATTAATAGTAATAGGGGAATCCATTGGAGAGGACAGAGTGAATGAATTCGATCATTGGCAATAAAAGAGCTCCAACAAGAGAGGGGTGAGCAGAAAGAGAGTCCCAGATCTCACCCAAAAGGATATTCCATAAAGTCTCTAGTGTGGTTAATCTAGGAATAGGCGGGGTGGGTGAAGAGGTTCTGGGACCTTTATAGGTTCAGGTCCCTTTCAGGGACCTGAAAATAAGTCTGGAACCATGTCGTTTCTCAAAGCTGGAAACCAGAAGAGTAGGATTGCTCTTCTCTCAAGCTCTCACCAACTCCAACCTTCAGACAGACGAGGAGCATTGAGCAATCACTCTCCATCAATGAGAAGGATCTTTTGCAAATGGGCTTTGAGGGGCAAATTACATATTTATTCCTAATCTCTTAAATTTCAGTCCCACATCAGCAACTGCCTGCTAGACCCAAGATCAAAGGATCTTAGCTCTATTTATTAAAGTAAACTTCAAGGCCATCCTTTCTAATTCCTTCATTTATGAATGAGGAAACTGAGGCCCAGAGTTAAACAACTAGCTCGAGATCACACACAGGTCTTGTGACTCAAAGTCCACCCTGCCTCCAAACTTTCCTGTTAGCTTTCTCTCATTCACTATGGCTTACAAGCTCATAGTCATCCTTGACCCCCCTCTCCTCTCTTCCCTCTACACATTGAGTCAATTGCCGAGTCTCGTTGTTTTTACTTCCACAAAAATCTCTGGCATCTTTCCTTTTCTCTCTGTTCCCATAGGTATCAAATTAATCTCTAAGCACTCAATCCTGGATCATTATAATACCTTCCTAATAGATGTCTCCACTTGCAGTATCTCTCTTGTCCAATCCATCCTCCACATAAGTGTCAGCCTGGGGATGGGGTCAGGGGTAAAGAGTCAGTGGGTTCCGTAGTCTTTCTGTGGCCAAGAGCCAAATTGACTGCCCCATCCCCAATACCAATGCCTAAGTTCCATCAATGGATGGAAAAAGGCCCAGTAGAGGGCCTCATTCAAATCTTTCTTTGCTACTATTTGGATGACTTTCCTCTCTTGGTGTATATGTAGCCTTGGTCCAGTCACTTTACTGGTGGCTATCATTCTCTCTTTGCACTCAATGGCCTCTGAAGTCCCTTCCAGGTCGAAATCGTGAATCCTAACTAAGTGTGACACTAGGCAAATCATTTCACTTCTTGAGTGTCAGCTCCCTCCTCTGTAACACGAGGGCCCTTGATGGCTTTTCTAGTCCTGAATATGTTTGCTAAGAAGTTGAAGAGTCTGATTTAAGCTTAATATGAGAAAAATCTCTCTGCCAACTAGAGCTACCCCAATGCCAAATGGGCAGCCTCTGGAGATGGGGGCTCTCCTTCACCAGAGATCTCTAAGCAAAGGTGGATGATTCATCTGCCAGGTATGTTGTAAGGAGCATTCTTGCTCATGTATGGGCTGGACTAGACAGCTCTCCTTCAACTCTGAACTCCTGTGATTCTAAAAGGCTTTGCGAGTTCTTATTGCCTGCTTTTTCATCTCTTCTCTCCTAGTCAGCCTGTCCGCCATTACTTCTCAGCTCTGGGTCAGCCTACCTCTCTAGGAGCCCCTCTGCTCACTTCTAATTTGTTGTTTCCAATCTGCATCATACAAAAAGCCAGAGATAGAATTGTGTCAAAAATAAGAGTAAATAACTGTCGAATAAGGGTCTTTGACACAACGAGATAATGAATTGTATGGGCCTTGCCAACTTTTACCAGGCTCTAAATGTGCACGCCCATAGTTGTTAGAAAAAAAAAATGACCTCCTGGTAAATATGGCAGTACCATGCTGTTCTCTGCTATACTCTATTTTGAGTTGTTTGCCAAGAGTTGAGAGATGTTTTTAAAGGAAGCCCAGTGTGGGGGCTCCAGAGAACCCAGGAAACTTATTGTCCCTCAAAGGGACAGGAAATAGTGAAGGAACAGATTGAAAAAAATAAATGTCTAACCTTTGAGTCAGACATATGGAGGATCAGGTGAGGAAATGGTCAAAGGAAACCGGAAAGAACAATGATTTTTTCCATTTGAATAGATGATCCATAGGAGCAGCCAGTCTTGGAAGAAGAGAGCCTGAGCTCAATCTCTAGGTGTTCATGATTAATCTGAGGCTCATCTTTTGAGAGGAGGGCCAGGCTGGGTAAAGTCAGCCAATGGGTCAATGAGCATTTATTAAGCATCCATTCACCATGGGCCAAAAGTAGGCAGCTGGGTGGTTCAGTGGATAGAGTCCTGGGCCTGGTGTCAGGAAGACCTGAGTTCAAATGTGGCCTCAGGCACTAATTAATCGCCTAATCCTGGGCTAATCATTTCACTTCTGTTTGCCTTAATCCACTAAAGAAGGAAATGGCAAAACCCAACAGGTTTTTTTGCCGAGCAAATCCCACAGACAAGACTACATGATGGAACATGTGCCAAACACTGTCCTAAGTACTGAAAATGCAAAGAAAGGTAAAGTTAAGTCCCTGCCTTCAAGAAGCTTACAGTCTAATTGAGGGAGGCAACATGGAAACAAGATGCAAACACATTGTAAACAGGAGAAATGTTCAACAGAGAGATGCTAGAATGAAGAAGGATTGAGAAGACTTATTTTTAACACTGTGCATTTGATTAATCATTCAAGTACAAATAGTACCTTGTAAAAGCAGGACGAAGGTCAGGGTTCCAATGGACCGATGGAGACGGAGCATCTAAAGAAGTTTACTTACAGATCCCTTTTCACAGAGCCAAAACAGTACTAGCCGTTAACCCAGCACGGAGCAGACTAGAATAGAAAAGATGCAACAAGGAAAAATCACTCCACTAGAAAGACTTTAGCACGGTAGAAACAGAGCAAAACGCTCGATGTCGAAAGTGGAATTGTAACTGGGATTCGAAGGAAGCCGGAGACAGGGAGGAGGAGGAAGGCTGTTCCAAGCATGGGGAGCAGGCAGTGTGAATGAACCCAGAGCTACAGTAGCATGATAGGGGAACATGGAGAACGGGGATCACTGGAATACAGCATACGTGGAGGGGAGTATGGCCAGCCTATGAAGGACTTTGGACACCAGAGGACTTTTTTTTTTCTTTTTTTTTTTTGCTTTTTGCTGAGGCAATTGGGGTTAAGTGACTTGCCCAGGGTCACACAGCTAGGAAGTGTCTGAGATCAGATTTGAACTCAGGTCTTCCTGACTTCAGGGCTGGTGCTCTATCCACTGCTCCACCTAGCTGCCCCAACACCAGAGGACTTTAAAGTTGATTCTTGAGATGATAAGGGGTCCCTGGAGTTTACTGAGTGGGGAGCAAGGGGTGACATGATCAGATCCGTGCTTTTGGAAAAGCCTTTTGGTAGCTGAGTGGCAACTTGCCGTTCAAGTGTTACTATTATTACTAATTATTATCTGTTAATGATTAGTAATAATAGTAGTAAGAAATACTATTTCTATAGTTCTCTAAGGTTTGCAAAGTGCTTTACAAATATGATCTCATTTGACTCTCATCACCCTGGGAAGCAGGTGATAATATTTGTGCCCATTTTACAGACAGGGAAACTGAGACAGAGGTGAAGTGACTTTCCCAGGGTCACAACAGCTAGTAAGTGTCTGAGGTCATATTTGAACTTGAGTCTTCCTGACTCTAGGCCTAGAGCTCTATCCACTGAACTGTCGGCTGCCTAAACCAAGCATTTCTTAATCTTCGACAGTTGTTTCTCTGTATCATTTCCCCTATATAATTTTGGATTTGCTTGGTACGTATTCATATTGTGCCCCAATAGTAGAACTGGATACTCCTTGAGGACAGGTACTTTATTTCTGTTTTTGTTTCTTCAGGGCCTGGCACACAGTAAGCCCCTCTAATCAGTGCTGGTTGAGTCAGCTGATTTAATGATGTTGGCATGGTAGGTCTTGATCTTAGGACTCTAACTCAATAGGGAATGGTGTGCCCTGGCACTGGTGCCGGTCCAGGGCTTGTCATACAAGGCTGCTGAGCCCCTACCTATGATCTGTACCCACACGTGGGTCAGGCTCAGTCTAATGCCATTTAGCTGAAATGGATCAGCCAAACTTGCTACCCATTCTCATCTAAAAAGAAGAGTACCTTTGCCCTGTTGGCTGCACTAGAGCAAAGTTTCTTAAAACTATGAGTTGTGATCCCATAATGGAGTTGGGTAACTGAATGTGGGGGTCACAAAATTATGATTTCTTCTCAGTAAACGTTTGTTTCATATACCTCTTTTGTATACCTACATAAAAATTACTCAGGTAAAAAGGGGGCGTGAGTGAAAAAAAAGTTGAAGCCCTGACCTAGAGGACCTAACACTGAGGGCCACCCTCGGGACCTAGGATCAGGGAATTAGGGACCTGGACCTACCCTGGAGGGTAGTCAGCTATAGACAAGACCCCAGATCTGGAAGGATGGAGCAGAAACAGAGTAGAGGAAGGTGGCAAGGAATCTCCCTGGTGCCCTGCAAGGATGATGACAGGGCCCTCCTTCCCACAGGCCCTCAGGGACCTTTTGAAGGCCTTTGCCAAAGACATCCCACTCAAGGCCTCATTTCCCCTAAATGGCCTAGATCTGCAGTCTTGGCCCTGTCTGTATACAGGAGAATTCTTGAAAACAAAAGCTATCAGTCTGGGTTTTTGTTTTTTTCCTCTAGGAAAATTCCAAAGGAGATCAGAGTGTCCTGAACAAGCCAACTCCAAGCCTTCCCTGTGCGGTCTCTCGGCCTTTTGTCCTCTGGTCTTGGAGAGGGTGAGCAGGACAGCTGCAAACCAGCTGTTTCGAAGCTGGGGCTGAACCTGCAGGTGAGGACTGCTGTTTCTCCACGGAAGCCCAAGGGGAGGATTCACATTTGTTCCCCTGCCCTCTCTGTGGACCAAATTTCACTGGGCAAGATCTCTCCGCCCCTGATTTGTCTTAATCTTTCCTTCTCCATCTCCTTCCTTCCTTCCTTCCTTCCTTCCTTCCTTCCTTCCTTCCTTCCTTCCTTCTCCCCTCTCCTTCTGTTTTCTTTCCCTTCCCTCTTATTTCTCTTTCCTTCCCTTTCTCAAAGAATTGTGGAGTAGCAAAGGGCATTTAGTCCAATCTTAAATCTTTAAAGGAATCCTTAAGATGTAGTCAACTCCCAGTGGCTGCTAGAATGCCTCTAATGACGTGGAACTCACTCCCTCCAAAGGCAGCCTATTCCATATTTGGGCTACATTGAGGACAAGTACTGATAGCTTGGGTGTGGGTGTTCCTTTCTAGGGGTTTCTGTTTGGGTTATGAACACCACAGCTTGGATGGATTAGAAAGACCTCCGATAGGAGGGCAGCTAGGTGGTGCTGCAGTGGCTAGAGCACTGGCCCGGGAATCAGAAGGATCTGAGTTCAAATCCAGCCTCAGACACTTAACACTAATTGTATGACCCTGGGCAAGTCACTTAACCACAATAATTGCCTTGAAAAAAAAAGAGGGGTTATCAGGGAACCAGAGCTCAGTATTAGAGCTAGGCCTTGAGAAAATCAGGGCCTCGCTTTCTCCTTCCTCTGAACTGCCTGCAAACTCCAAGAATCAGGTTCCTTGGGTCCCCTCTATTACTGGAAGGTTCTGTGGAGGAGAGTAAAGGAGGACAGAAGCCAGCACGGGGTAAGGAGTCCCTAGTCTGGTCATCAGGAGTCCTGGCTTCTAGCACTTGTTCAGTCAGCCTCCTGGGAAACCCTGGGCGTAACATCAAAATGAAAAGTTCGAGTCTGCAAAAATATTCCCCTAAATGGTCTAACTGGAGCCTCACCATGACCCTGTCAGGTATTATTATTCAGTCATTTGTCAGTCATGTCCAACTCTCTGTGACCCCATTTAGGATTTTCTTGGCAAAGATACTAGAAGGGTAGGCTGTTTCCTTCTCCAGCTCATTTGACAGATGAGGAAAGTGAGGCAAGCAGGACCAAGTGACTTGCCCAGAGCCACATGGCTAGTAAGTACCTGAGGGTGGATTTAAACTCAGGAAGATGAACTCATGAAGTGCCTGACCCCGGGTCCAGCCCTTTATCTACTGTAGCGCCACCTAGTTGCCCCGATAGGTATTATTATCTTCATTTTGTTCAGGAAGAAGAAACTGAGGTTGGCCCACCATGGGATAGTCCTGGATATAAGGGCAGAAGGTTTGGGTTCAGATCCCAGCTCTATTAATATTTCCTCCTATGTGACCGTGGCAAGAATCTTGCTCTCCCTGGGCCTCAGCTTTGTCCTCTGTACAATGAAGGAGTCGGACCGGTTGTACTTGGAGGTTTTTCCCAGATCTAAATCTAGGGTCCTGTGAACCTATGGGCTTCCCTTTCAGCTCATTGTTTGTGCAAACCTGAGCCCCAGAAAAGATGGACTCACTCTCTACTCCCATCATAATAAAGAGAGGGCAGGTACTTCTCCCCACTTTTAAAAGTTTAGGTAAAGCTAAGCAGCAGGTGGAATTTTAGAGGGATGCAAATTCCGGTGGGTCTTCCAGTGCCTCAGGAGCAAGCCCTGCCCACCCGGCAAGTCAGTGATGGTATTGAGACTAACCCAGCAGCATCAGGAGATCCCACTTCTAGAATAGGAAAGGACCTTAGAGGTCACCTAGGTCATGCCCCTCGTATCCCATACGAAAAAACTGAGTCGGATGACTAGAGTCACACAAGTCATAAGCATCAGAGTCTATCACTCCTCCCACCGTTCTACATTGCGTGATTCTCAACTCAATGCCCGCTCCCTCAACTCCCCAGAAGGTTAATCATTCCAAGATATCTACTCAGTTCCAGCTGCCTAGGAGGTTCTGCCCTTTCTCTCATCTGCCCTATCCCACTGAAGTCCCAATGCACTTCTGCCAGGCCTTTCCTTTGGGTCTTCTAGGGCCCTAGTCTGTAATTAGTCAACTTTCCTTCATCTTAAATCTCTTCCTCTCTTGTTGTTTCCATCTTCAGGAACCCACAGAGACCTGGTTCCCCACCCTAGAAAGAAGCCCAGCATTCCTGATATGCTTACACTAGCTTCCTCTTTTCTCATGCCCCCTTTCAGGAGGAAGAGTCAGCAGATGCCTCTGTCACTTCCTACCTCTCTCTTTCCAATCATCATTCAGAAAACTCTCCCCACCCGAGGTTCCCTCTATCCAGATCTCTCATTCTGTCCAGATCCTGCCAGCCTCCAGGTCATTTTCCCTCCTGTCTCAGCTCGGTTCTTGGCTCACAGTTGTCCTCTCCTCTTCCCTTATCCTTGGAGACTTTAACTGACAAATTGATCAAATGTCCTGGCCTTCTAGCCTTTCCGGCTTCTCAGCTCCCACGATTCTCTCTCTCTCTGTTCTACCTCAGACCTCCACAGGGACAGTCACACCCTTGAGCTCATCATTGCCCATAAGTATCTCATATTCCTCATCACACCAGACTCTTCAAGCTCTATGCTGAGACATACGCGAAGTCAGCCAGAAGCAGCAGGAAGGACAACTTTGCACAGGTCCTTCTCAGAACTTGATTCCAGCCAGATCAATGTTACACTGTCTTCAACGCTCAAACTCTTTGCTCCCCTGTCTAGACGTGTGCCGATAAATGTGTAACATTTTCTCCGGCACTGTCTTAAGTTTAATTGATCAACAAAATCTGATTTGTAGCCAATTTCTGTAGCCCTTCCTTCTTGACCGTGAAGAGCGTGTTCAGTCCTGGGAAAGCCTGGCCACTAAAGCAAAGGGTTTTAGAATTCTCGGGCTTATTACACACTCATCCGGAACCTCAGGAAAAAGAAGAAGAAGAAGAAGAAGAGCGAACATTTAAATAGCACTTACTATGTTCCAGGCACTGTGCTTAATGCTTTACAATTATTATCTCAATTGAAACCTCACAGCAACACTGGGAGGTAGGTGCTATAATTTTACAGATAGGGGAACTGAGGCAGGCAAAGGTTACGTGACTTGCCCAGGGTCACACAGCTAATAAGTGTCTGAATCACATAAAGCTTAAGTTTGGCTCATGTCAAGGGTCTTCTCCAAGTGTACTACCAAGATACTTCATATGCATTATAGATCAGGTATAGGGCATCTGTTTATTTCTTCCACACACACAAAAATGATGAAAATACAAAATCCTCACAAATGCACATTGACGAGGACTTCAACATGAAATAGTGACTTCTAATTCCTTTGATATTTTTTCCTGGGGTTGATACTTAAAACTCTAAAACATGAAACACTTAGTGAGGTTATTTATTTTTACCTTCACCTCAGCTTGGTGGGAGGAGGTAGGGAATAAGAATTTATTAAGTGTCTGATTTGCAAATATTTTCTCCCTTGATTTTCAAAACAAGCCTGGGAGGGGGAGTAAGTGCTGTTCTTATCCGCATTTGACAGTTGAGGAAACTGAGGCAGAGATGTTAAGTGATTTGCCCAAGATCACATGGCTATTAAGTTTTGAGGCTGGATTTCAACTCAGGTTTTCCTAACTCCCAGTTTAGTATTTTACCCCCTGAGCCACCAACCTGCCTATTAAATTCAGTGAACATATAGTAAGTATCCTAATAATAGTAGCAGTAGTACTAGTAGTAGCACAAGTAGTAACAATAGTAGCAGCAGCAGGAGTAACAGTAACAGTAACAATCAGGATAGTAATAATAGTCGTAGTAGTAGAGCAAGTAGTAACAATATCAGTAGCAGCAGAAGTTAAGACGAGGAGGAGTAATGATAGTTAGCATTTATTAAGCACTTACTATATGCCAGGCACCGTGCTAAATACTTTACAATTATGATCTTAGTTTGTCCTCATTCTGGGAGGTAGATATTATTATTCCCATTTTACAGTCAAGAAAACTGCAGCAAATGGAGATTAAGTGACTTGCCCAGAGTCATACAGATAGCACGAATCTGAGGTTGGTTTTGAACTTAGGCCTTCCTGAGTTTAGGCCTAGCCCTACACTGCATTCCTCAAAGTCGACATCTTGTGGCAGGCCAGGCCAGGGGCTTTGCTCATCTTTCTGTCCATGGTCACTTTCTCCCCCGAGAAGTGCTATTTTTGCAGTGGGAGACACCTTGGGAACCCCAGAACTCCTACACTCTCAAGGAAGCTCCTTTCCCAAAGTCCATCTCTCATGATCGTTTTTCAGTCAAGAAAAAAAAAAAAAGCAACGCATCCAGAGTAGTCAGGTCCATGAGGTGCTCTGTCATCCCGTGTTCTCAAAGAGGACCAAGATGACATCACTATGTCTGGGTCAAGGTAGAGTATCGGGGTGGGGCAGGGAGGGTAGTATGTGTGACTGCCGCTGATCAGACCGATATGAACTCAGAAGGTTCTACTCCAGGATGGACACAGAGAGTCCAGATGAACATTGGGAGTGGAGCTGTCTCTAAGCTTGAACGTGTCACGTCTCTTTTGACGAACTGCAATTCTGCTTTGTTCATAGAGCAAAGCTCCTTCTTTCATGTCGGGCACCCCGTGCTGAGCAGTCCTGTGCCGGCATCTCCAATGTTCTTTAGAGAGATCTTGAGAGTGTCCTTGGATCTCATCCTCTGACCTCCGTGAGTGTAAGTTCTCCATAAAATAGCCTTTTAAGCAAACATCCTTTTGGCATTCGAACAACAAGGCCATCCTATGGAAGTTGTGCTCTCTGCAATAGAGTTTGAATGCTGGCAATTCAGCTCGAGAAAAGACCTGTTTCCGAGGTTATTTTCAGAATCTTCCTAAAACAATTCAAATGGAAGTGCTTTCGTTTGCTCTAAAAGCCATGTGCAAGTACCCAGCATTTCTTTCAGGGCAAAGTACGGACAAGGGAAGCAAAGAAAGAGTAGAAGCTCTCTTTTCTTTTAAGCTGACGTCCCCTTTCCACCACCATGACAGTCACATCATTTGGCAGAGGTGGTAGGTAGGGACCAAGTCATCACCGGACATTGACTATGTCAACATGAAAAGATCTTCAGAGCTGATCCACCAGAAGTCATTCAGATCAAGTGGGGCTCACTTCCTTGCCCTCAGTACACTAGGCTGAGGTCTCTGACTGAGGAACCCAAGTCTCTGGATCAGGAAATGTAGTTCCTGGCATAAATGAAGCTTAACTGGGATGACCCTGCTCTTTGTCCAGGTCCAGATTGGCACCTGAACCTGAAAATCTCCTGCTTAAGATATCAGAAGCTTTAAAGTCAAGACTGAGCAACCAAGACAAGAGATCCTGAGGGGAGGCTTGGCTTTTTTTTTTTTGTCCAGTCCCACGTATGGGTTTCTGCCCTTTCTAAAAGAGCTGAGGAAGCCCATGAGCTTCCTCCTACAGACAGAGCAGGTCAGTAGTTGCTCTTTCTTTGAGTTAGAGATAGCCAGGAGTTTCATTTGGGCCAGAAACGGAAGGCCATAGAGAGTAGAAAGCAGAGAAGCCTAGCGATTTCATTAGTGGAAGACACCAGCATCTCTGAATCATGAGTTGCTGCTGTTTGCCCTCTACCCTTTGTGTGAGCACGTGGCGTACCCTATACCTGCTGCAGGGTGCCGGCCTGACTTATCCTTTCCCAGTTCAATATGTGCATTTAACAAAAGCAGCGTCCCCAAGGTAAGATGACTACCAGAAGACTTCATGTCAGCACATTGGAGCATTTCCATGAAGGGGAACAATTCCTTTTTTTTATTTTCTTTGACATGTGCACTTTTATTTGGACCGATCTTACGTCAGTACCCGGGTAAAACTACTCCCCTTCCCCAAGTCCTGGCACCAATCTCAAATTGTAAAGTTTGTAAAGATTGTCAAGTCTTCATTCGCATCTATGTTGGGGGGCGGGGAGGGAATTTAGGGGGCCATTCTTTATGACTCTGACAATGAAAAAATAGCAACAAGTCTTAAGGTGGAAGATACAAACAAGATTGTTTGGGGTTTTAAAGCATGACAATTTACACGTAAAGCAATACCAGTACCTTCCCTCCTCCTCCCGATCATCATCTGGATTTTTTAAAGTAACTCCTTTTGCTCGATTTGCAGAGCAGGATGGCCTTGGTAGAGGCAAGTAACTCTCTATAACGATGCATCATCCAATACTTAGAATGACTCATTTTAAAAAAAACCAAATGTACAGAGTCCGGAAGATGCACTAGAACTTTGGGCATGTTTGCTTCCAACCTACTTAGACTACTCAGCACCTTCACCATTCCAGTTTTTAACTCCCGAGTCAAATGCCAAAAAACCAAACAACAACGACAAATAAAGTCGTGGCGATCTCTTCTGTGTGGGGCAATTATCATGTCCCACCCTTACGGGAAAAACGCACTGAAAAAACAGAGTCCATTTCGAAGTATTTGTGGTGGGTCCAGATTCATCCCACTCCTGCTTGCTGATCCATAAAAGGTGGAAGGTGGAAGGAGACGCCAGGACGGAGCCTCCAATCCATACAGAGTGTTTGCTCCCAGGTGGGCCAGCGATTTTGATTTTCATTGTTCTGGGGGCTAGGGCTGTAATCTCCTTCTGCATCCTGGAAGCAATGCCTGAGTAAACGACCGTACAGATCCTTCCGGATGGCAATACCACACGTCATGAATGAATTGAAATCAGTTTCATGGATTCCACAGGATTCGATTCCTAAGGAAGATGATCAAGAGAGAGCTTTTGGGCAGCGGAACCTCTCATCGCCAATGGGGATAACCTGCCCATCAGGGAGCTCCTAGTTTGTTTTTCCCAGAAAAGAGTGAGATGCAGCGTCAGCCAACTCCTGTTCAAAGTCTAGGGTTGGGTAACACAGCTTCTCCTTGGTGTCGCACACAATTGCTCTCTCAGCTGTGGTAGTGAAACTGTACCCTCTATTGATCAGGATCTTTATGAGGTGGTCGATCAGATCCACATGGAGGATGTCATAGAGAAAGGCATAAGCTTCGTAGATGGGCACAGTGTGGGTCACACCATCACGATGCCAGTGGGCACGACCAGAGACATACAGGGACAGCACAGCCTGGATGGCAACGTATATGGCCAGATTGTGGAAGATCTCAAACGTAGTCTGAGTCATCTTTTTTTTCTGTTGGCTTTGGAGTTCAGGGGAGTTCTGTGAGCAGCCTAGGGTGCTCTTCAGGAGCCACACAGAACTCATTGTAGAAAGTTTGATGACAGATCTCCATGTCATCCCAACTGGTGACACGGTTACCATGTTCGATGGGATACTTCAGGGTCAGAATCTCTCTCTTACTCTGGGCCTAATCCTCCACATAGCTGTCTTTTCCAGCCCACATCCACCATCACACCCTGATGTCTGGGGCACTCAGCAATAGAAGGGAAGGCAGCCTGAGGGGCAAAGCCGTCTTTGCACGTTCCTGAGCCGTTATTAACAACGAGCGAAGTGATCTCATCATCCCTGGCAAACTTGGAAGTAGCAGGTTAGAGAGAGAGGAGGACGTGTTACATGTGGAGGCGGGGAGGCCGGGGGGGAGGCAAGTGCACGCTGGGTGGAAGAACTCACAGCTCAGGGGAATAATTCCTTGCTAACTTGGAGGGAAAGCTGAGCCAACGCATGGTTGTCAACAGTGGAGCAGAAAAGGAATAGGCAACTTTCAGAAATTTGATGTACAGCCCTGCATTTACTCCTGTGGGCCAGAACAATGGCAAACAAGATTGGTTTGACAAAAATAATAGAGAAATTCAGAAGCTGCCAAACAAAAACCAAAAACTCCACAGGGTTTACCAGAAAGATCATCTGCATCTAAGAAATCAGAGTTCAATTCCATCAAAAGTAAATTCAAGCAAACTTAAAGAGATGCAGGACTCTGGGCTCCATAAAAATGCAGATAAAATTCAGTTTTATGCTGAGGGTAACAATCTGAAACACGTTTATGATGCCTTATGGGCTATTTAAGGGCAAAGACCTAGGGTGCATCTCAACTACTCAGTGCTGATAGAACCACATTGATTAATGATGATATATGTACCTGAAGAGATGAGCTAAACGCTTCCATAGTGTTGACAACAGACTGTCCTCAATCAATGCTGAAGTCACCGTTGATCTCAGGATGCAATCAGCCCCTCTCTAGCCAATTTCCAAATGAAGAATGGGTTTTGAATTCCATTAGGTTCCTCTCTGTGGCAAAACACCTGATGCTGATTCTATTCCAGCTGAGATTTACAAGGTCTACTGCTCACACAAACGCTGACTGAAATTTTCCAGGTTATGTGGCAACCAAAGTTATCCCCCAGTAATTCAAGACCATTGCCCATCTCTATAAAGGTAAAAGAAACAGATTGTCCAGTGACAATTGCAAAGAGGTTTTTTAGTCATTGCCGGAAAGATTCTTGCTAGGCTCCTCCTACCTAAGAGCCAATGTGGCTTTAGAAAGGGCTGAGGAATAGTAGGTATGGTATTTGCCACCCAACAACTCCGGGAGAAATTCTAGGAGCAGAAAAGAGACACGTACACAACATTCATTGATCTAACCAAGGCCTTCGATACTGTCAGTCACAAGGACTTGTGGGAAATTATGTCAAAATGTGGTTACCCAGCGAAGTTCATTAGTAGTGTACATCAGTTTCACGGCAGCACGCTCGCCCAGATTCTGGATAATGGACAATGCTCTCGCACTTTCCCAGTCACCAATGGAGTGAAGTAAGGCTGTGTCTTGCTCCCGTGCTTTTTAGCAGGATGCTTTCAGCAACGTTGTCAGATGCCTTCAACGAGGACAAAAACAGCATCGAGGTAAATAAATTATTTTCCTGACAGTATATTACTTAACTTGAAAGGGCTACAAGCCTAGACTAAAGTGGAGGTAAGAGTTGATGCATGACTTTTTGTTCTCAGTCGACTGGGCACTCAACGAAGGCGCTAAAACTGAAATGCAATAAAGGATGGATTGATTCTCTGCTGCTTGTACTAATTTTGGCCTAACAATACCCCAAAAAAGAGATTCTCCACTAGCGAGCACCACATCATCCATTTGTGGAACCATGGGTTACAGCAAATAGAAAAGTTTTGAATGCACTGGAGAAGTTCACTTACCCTGGCAGTATTCTTTCCAGAGATGTATACATTGATAACGAGATTGATGCGCACATTGATAACGGGATTGATGCGCACATTGATAATGACTTGATGCGCACATTGATAACGGGATTGATGCGCACATTGATAATGACATTGATGCGCACATTGATAACGGGATTGATGCACACATTGCCAGAGTTTGGCACAGAGCTCAGGGTTTGGGAGGCTCCGAGGGGAAGTGCGGGAGAGAAGGGGTATGAGGTGCCTACCAAAGTGAAGGTCCCCACAACCGCCGTGCTGACTTTATTATTGTAGACCCGTGCGACCCGGACAGTCTGCCAGCCAGGAAACTGAACTGCTTCCGTTTGAATTGCCTTAAGAAGATTCTGAAGATCACCTGGCAAGATAGGATACCAGACAGCGGGCTCCTTTCTCGAACTAAACTACCAAGTATTCAAACTCTACTGCCCAGAGTACAACTTCAATGTTTGAGTGCCAAGTGTATACTTGCCAAAAAGATTGTTTCAGGGAGAACTCACACAAGGCAAATCCTCCACACGGAGGTCAGAAGAAGCAATACGAGGACACTTTCAAGGTCTCTCTAAAGAACTTTGGAAAGAAGACACTCGCTGTGCTCTACTAACGAAGCAGAATGATAGTAGCTCAAAAGAAATGTGAGATGGGCAAATTTAGAGACATCTCCACTCCCAATGTTCATATGGACTATCTGTGACCAGCCTGGGGTAGAGCCTTCTGAGCTCCCGTGGGTCTGAGTCGACACACTATACTTTGACTGCACAGAGTGATGTCATTTTAGTCCCCTTCAGAAATGAAAGACAACAACCAACCAACACCTCTGCAAGTGGTCCCTATTAACCCATTCTTGCAATACATGCTGCAAGTATTTGTGCTTCCCTGGGATTCAGTTCTGCTCCCACCTTCTATAAGAGGCCTTTCACACGGAAGGGTATTTTTTAAAATTGTATCCCCAACACTTAGAATGGCGCCGGGCACACAGTAAATGCTGAATAAATGCTTGTTGACTGATCCCAGATTTACAGGGGGAAATGTTTTATTGATACTTGTCTTACTCGGCCAGTTCACTGATGCCTTTACTTTGAACTAATTATGTCTTCTGGGTAACCATTAAAGGAAACACATCAGTGGGGGCTCGTGAGCTATGAATTTAGGGGATGTGGCACTACAGAATACCTTAATCCTGGATAGTCATTCATTGAAGGACCCACCCTGACATTTGGGGAGTGCCCTGACACAATCTTTTTAATCACACCTGGTCCCTCACACTTCCCTGATGGCTTCTTTCTCACACTTGTCCCTCACACTTCTCTTCTCACCTCAGCCCTCTCACATCACCCTTCGTCCTACCCTCACAAAAGAGGGCTTTACCAAGAAAATAGAAGGCATTTTCTATGAGTTCCTTCTCTTTTTCTCAAAACCCTTTCACATGATCTCCCCTTCTCCTTTTTTTTTTGTCCTACTGTGTTATGATAATGTCCCTCTTCCTCAATAATCCTTCCATTTTTACCCTTGAACTCATCTTCTTCTGTCTCCTCAAGCCGATGAGCCACAGAAATATCCCCCTCCTTCTCTAATTTTAAATCCCTCCCTATCTAGTAGCTCCTTCCCTATTGCCTAGAAACATTCCCATCTCCTCTAGCACCCAAGTGCCATCCTATCAAGCTAACATCCTGTATCTTTTCTCCATTTTACAAACTCCTAGGAAAAAGTTGTCTCTCCAATTGCTTCTATTTCCTCTCTTCTCAGAGGAAATACCATCCCCCCAGCTAGCTGGCTTTCACTCTCATCCCCAAACTGAAACTGCTGCCTCCGAGGCTCAAAAATCCTGCTTTCTGGATTGCCAGAGTCAATAGCCTCTTTTCAGTCCTCACCCTTCTAACCAGAGGGTTTGCAGCCTTCTAGATCTGGGGCCACGCTCTCTTCTCAAATATTCTCTTCTCTCTGTGCTTTCAGGCCACTATTTTCTCTTGATTCTCTATCTGTCTGACAGTTCCTTCTCAGTCTCCTTTACTGGATCATCATCTGTGACCCACCCACCAACTGTGAGTGTCTAGCATT